>OY757923.1:35605965-35703465 GCA_963585895.1 Sepioteuthis lessoniana | reverse complement strand
CTATCTGAATTTCTGTGACGAAGCTTGATGATTTTTATTATTCAGGGTTTTCTGACTATTGTCTTTATTGTTATATTCAGAACGTTTCGGTCGATGTGTCCTCCTGCCTTCTTCAGGTGTTTCTTATCGAACTTTGGAGCATACACAGAACTTCGTCCTTTATCTAATCCATGGCGGGGATCGCTTGCTCTGATTCCGTTAACCATAACTGGGTACAAGTGTTAAGTATTCCAGTATTTGTTACTCACCTGTACGTCAGGATTTAACCTGCAACCTCCAGATGAATATCACTTGGAAACTTAGGGAACCAATGCCTATAAGCGTTACACAATGTATTGTGCTGGAAAGAGCGGGGTGAATTTTTGGGACTTATACACTTAATGTTCTTACATCACTATGATTTACTACTATTATGCATGATTTTTACCTGAGCTCATATTATAATCCTTTTTATCTAACTTTCTTTTTTTTATTAACTGCAGGCGAGAAACAATACAGGAATACCTAACACTTTTACCCATCTTTGGTTAACGCAATCAGAGCAAGCAACCCCGTGGCTTAAATAAAGGACATGGTTCGAAGTTCCATGTAGGCTCCCGTGTTCGACAAGAAACACCTTAAGAAGGCCGGAGGACACATCGGCCGAAACGTTGTAAAATAACTATAAAGATGAAGACAACAGTCCGAAAACCTGAATGATTGAAATTATAATATCTCAGTATCTTTGTTCTGGAAGAAAATTACATTTTCTTTTAAACAATTGTCGGGTGGTGAACATGTTTAGGTGATGTATTATATATTCGAAATGAGTTGAAAAATTACCAAGACTGAAGTTCTATTCAGTTTCTTCAAAACAGTCTTCTTGACATATTCCAAAGAGTTTTCCATTGGTTAAAGCACCTCTGAAATTATCCTTTGAGGTGAAGTGAAGTCGCACCGTATTTGATACGTCTTCAAATACTACAGTTGCAATAAATTTGAAGTAAAATTAATTATTTTTTCTATTTAAAAATAAGATAAAGCTATAATCTCAATACTTTCTTATCGTGCCCAATGACCCCCAATATATATATATATTTGTGTCTGTGTATACACGTATGTGCATGTACATATGTCTGTGTGTGTGTGTGTGTGTGTGTGTTTGTATGTATGATCTTACTGGTCGTCTACTTGTCGTACAGTGAATGTTATAAATATATATATTTTTTTAAATTCCTATGTGTTTGTTAGGTTTGAGATCACGTGTGTGTCAACAGACCCCATGTCAATAGGGTAAATAATGTAACTCTACCGATCGTGAACAGACCGCCTTGATGTCCCGTGTACATTCTATCAGTAATTGAACGCTGAGTACAGAACTGACGGACAAGTCATTGTGTCAACAGTTCCGGCAATGAAGCAAACAAAATTGAAAACGCGGATTACATTGACTTTGGTGAAGACATACGGTCGAGGCAAATAGCGTTCGCGTTGTCTTTTCTTTCAACGCCGCAACGGTCAATACAACAACTGGACTTCAAAAATTGGACACTGAAAGGCGAAATTGAGTTGCATACCGGATTTCTTTTCCCCGTAAAGGGCCCTTTATTTGTTGTTGTGATTAATGGAAGACTATATACCACCAGATATCCTGAAATTATAGCATACTATGCCTTCAACAATTAATGACCGAAGAATTGTCTTACTTTATGCTGAATCAAAATTATTTAAAAATCGAATTTGATAATTATATCTATTTGATCTTAGGTAAAAAACAGAATAAAATAAGATCAATCCTTTCTCCTTATTTCTTTGGCTTTGTCGATAGGATTTAGAAAATGCTGACTGTATTCCGTGTGGAAGAGGTAAGACCCCTACAAGAAAAAAAGGTTGGTTGGTTGTTTGGTTGGCTGGTGTTCAAGGCATGTGAACTCTTGTGAGTAATTCAAAGCCAAACCCTGCTAAATAAATATATATATATATATATAATTTGCAAGCAAAGAATTTGAAGGCAATTTTATCTTTAAACGAGTTACAGCTTATTTGCAAGAACACAGTTAAATGGTTCAAATTAATACTGTCTGTTTTGTTATGGTTTGGTTTTATGGCACATCAACCATTGTAGGTTATTTAATGCCAAATCCATTTTTATACATATAAACAGTTCTATTTCAAACAATTCAGTTTAGCATAAGTACACAGTTTAGTTCTATTTTACCCATAGATAGTAGCCTATCAGGTGCTACCACTCCGGACCAAAGTGGACCTGAGAGCGATGACAATGAATGGGTACTCCACATTTCCCTAAAGCTCCAGCATTACTGGAGCAACACCATCAGATCTTTTAGTGTCATATCCAGGACACTCGATTGGGTAGTCTTACCCTTCTGCAGAGATGCAGTTGGTGTATTCTGTTGACGAAGCCGAATGTAGCATGATGCTTTTTGATATTAGTAATTCTATTTATCAAGTATTTCTATCTCATACGAACAATTTGCACACGATTTCGAATAACTAACAACAATCCTTTGTAAATAATTGAACAGTTCTATTTGACTATTCGATGAGAACCTAATAAGCTCTCCCACTCCAAGTCAGAGTGGACCCGGGTAATGAAGGAGTATTCGATATTGCCCAAAGATCCATGACATGAGCTTCACCATCAGATGTAGTTTAAAGTTATATTGGGACATTCGTTGGTTGGGAGAGGGAATTATTACTCAGCAGAGGTGCATTCGGTGTAGTCGACGCCCCCAACCGACCGGACGCATAAAAAAGGGTGTTCTGGTTATGATTGTGAGATTCTAGTTCTAGAGATATGGGTAATGTAGTGTATTCATTTACAACTATTAATTCCAGGTCAAATAAAACCCGGATTAGTAGTAGCTATTAGCGTCTCATCTTTAGGTTAAATATATCTGTTTAAGAATGATTCGATTTGCTTTCGCTTTATGGCATATCAACCATTGTAGGTTATTAAATGCTAAATCCTCTTTATACATATATGTTAGATACATAAGTTTTGTAAACGTAAGCCAACAAAAGTAAATGGTTCAAATATTACTATGTATCCGAAACAATTCAATTAAACATCACTCATTTGTGTACACACATTTAAATGATCAAGCATTTCTTTTTCTAACAATTCAAATTAGCATAATCAACAAAGTTACATCATCATCATCATGTCTCGCCGCCAGCACGGATCTCCCTGATCCTCTCCCACCACCCGTCCCAATCGTCCATCGCTTCCAGCAGTTCTTCAAGGCTACATCCTGAATCGGCACAGAACTGTTGTCTATAGGTTCTAGCTGGTCGTCCTGCCTTTGTTCGTCCATGTGAAGGGGTCTACAGGGATATGTCACTTATGAGTTCGTCCCTACTTCTTCAGCTGTGTCCCGCGAGTCTGGTTCATCTAACTTGGATAGTTTTCGCGATGGGTGGTAGGTAGCCGTACAGCTGCAGTTTGTGGGGTGCTGCCTTCAGGACTTGTTCATTATTGCTCGCAGCATTCTTGTATAATTACTGTCAAGATTTTTCTCCATATATTTCGTTAGTGTTCATGTAGTGCATCCTTAAAGCAGTATCGACACGACCACTGCTTGGAAAAAAACTGCGTTTTATTTTATCAGTCAGGTATGACTTCCATATGATCGATAGCTGTCCATGCCTTTGCTAGTGGCGTGTTGATGTCTGTCTCGGTTGATAAGACACTGATTCATAGGTAGGCGAACTTGTGCACTAGTTTCAGAGAACTACCATTTAATGTGGAGATGTCACCTATTTGATTAAAGCACATGTATTCCGTCTTGTTTGCGTTGACACGGACGCCTATGCCAGCAGCTGCTTTTTCCAGACTATGTAGCTGGGGTTCGACTTGGGCGGATGTATTTGCCAGAAGTACTTTGCCGGCTTGAAACCGTTGTCTTTCATTTTACCAATAGACGTTCTAAGCACGTAGACTAGACAGATGATTAAGAGGTATGGGGCTAATGAGTCTCCTTGCAGCACACCTGCAACAATGTCGAAGTTGCCTCTAGGATTTTTGCCCGTACACCTTTTAGAATTCGATGGATTGTCAAAATTTGTTATATCGTGAATCGAGTTCCCCGAAAGCCATTTTTGTTCTTCCTGGGTATGTTCTCAATTTTCGGTTCTATGCGGTTGCGTAGTAGAGCATTGTAGATGTTGGCCGCTATTGATGTAAGGGTTATACTTCGGTAGTTCTTGGCTAATCCAAGGTTGGCCTTCTTAGGGAAGGGGAGGATGCATCTCTTTGTACATCTGTCTATTGCGTTTTAGTTATATACGGCATTACAGTGTCCGAGCAGTATGTTATGGAATTGCCTGGTCTTCAATACTTCTGGGGGTATTTCAGCAGGCCCCGCTGCTTTTCTATTTTTAATTTTTCTTAGCACAGACTCGAGTTCTTCTTGTGTAAACTGTCCTAGTTTGATGTCTAATTGTTTACAAATAATTTTCGTGATTGGTTCATGTGTAACTTTTGGAGGGTTTCCGGGTAAATTCTAGAAATGTTGTTTCCATAGTTGTATTCGTTCTTGTTGGCTGGTAGCTTTCAGTTTAGCTTTCACTGTGCTCTTCCTTCTACTCACTTCTTTCACCATTTGCCATGCTATCCTAGGTTGTCTACCTTCAAATGAGTCTCTAATCTTATTGATCTGAATTTTTATGTATTGTTTGTTCTTTTAGGTATATGGGAGCTAATTCCTTTGGTACCTTTTTTAAGTTTCAGGGCATTTCATATTGGTTGGGTTACTCCAATTGCATTTGGAAGCAGTTTCTACGTCTGCACACTTTTTTCTAACCGCTAATGTCTCCCGTGGGACTCTAGGTTTAGCGTTTTGTTTAGTTGGTATGCATTCTGCTGCCGCTTCTAAGTGGGCATTGATGAAATTCTCATATTCGTCATTCGGAGTATGTATTTCTGACTTCTCCTGCAGTGCATCGAATTCGAAGGCTCAGTTTTGGAACCATTTAAGGTTCCAAGTATTGCTATGTATCAACAACAGTTCAATTAAACATCAGTCATTTGTTTACGCACAGTTAAATGATCAAACAGTTCTATTTCAAACAATTCAATTTAGCATAAGTAATTTCTTTGCACATAGTTTAAATATCAAACTATTCTATTAGACGCATATATAGGACTTTATCTGGTGCTACCATTCCGAGACATAGTCGACTGGGAGGGATAGAAATGAAGAGGCATTCAGCATTCCCTAAAGCTCCAAGACTAGAGCGTTACCATCAGATTTTTAATGTCATATCCAGGACACTCGTTTGAGGGATTCTTATTCCTCTGCAAAAGTGCAGCTTGTGTACTGAAGAGCCTCAGTCAACTGGACTCAAACAATAATCTAGAACAACGTGAAAAACCCCTCCAAAGGAACAATATAAAAATGTAAATATGAACATAAAATGTATGCGATTCTCTAACCTCTAGGCATTGAATAACCCTTGACTTGATGACATGCGATTAATACCAATCAATCAATCAATCAATCAATTTTCGGTCTTTAAGATCTAAAACGCCAATAACTTCATTCCAATTCCAGAGGACCGTCTTCCAAGTCAGCTCGTTTCTATTGATCAATTCTTGCTACCCAAGGCATCCCAATGAGGAAATGCTAAAGAAGTCGAATAATTTGTGTCCATTACTCCCACGTAAGCGTGGGGAAAAACCCTCTTTCTTTATCTCAACTGCGTAGAATGGTGGGAAAATATTTCTGCTGATTGGATGTAATGATATTCAAATTGCTTTCATGAAACATTGTCAATGATTATTAATAGTTCATCAGTAAGGAATTAGATGAAGAAATTCTGATATAAGAATTAACAATAATTGACAACTGCGTCAGGCTACGCAATCACTGATTTAATATGATTAATAGAAATTCATAAGAATTAGCAATTAAATGCCAGCGTCAGATCTTTTACACTTTCGTTTCATTATTCATTAAAACTTATCATTTGGGTAGAGTCGATCGCAGGCAACTAAAAAGCATAAATAAGACGGGACTATTAAAGATTAAAAGTGTCCTCTGAAAAAAAATCTGTAAAAAGGTTTATCATTTCATTATCAAGAAATGCCGATAGCACCAATTACCTTGGTTCTTTCTGGCCATCCATCCTAATCAGTCATCGCTCTTTGCAAGTCCTCTAAACGTCATCCAGTGTTCACACAGAGCTGGTGAATGTAAGTTTTGTCTATGTGTAGAAGTCCTTGGGAGAATATCACTTATGAGTTTATCCTTACTTTCCCAGCATGTCTTGCTCCTCTTACTTGGATGTTTTGTGAGATGAGAAGAAAGTGTCCATACAGTCGTGGTTTTTTAGGTTTATTCAAAACATCACGCA
This sequence comes from Sepioteuthis lessoniana, assembly GCA_963585895.1. Lineage (NCBI taxonomy): Eukaryota > Metazoa > Mollusca > Cephalopoda > Myopsida > Loliginidae > Sepioteuthis > Sepioteuthis lessoniana. The sequence goes on along the minus strand of OY757923.1, from coordinate 35,697,108 downwards.
GCATCCATGTGTAGTTCCCATCAAACTTTTTCCAGGCGTTTCAAGTCCAAATGGTGCGACCATACAGAAGTACTTACACGTCTATGTCTTGAAAGAATTTCTGTTTGATTTATCAGAGAGATTAGATTTCCATTATTATAGATATGACATTAGATAACACAGGAATGTTAATATGTCATTAAAACAAAACACCATGAAATAATTACTGGTCAGTAAAATAAATAACCCACTCGGCTGGGTCTGCAGAATACACCAACTGTATCTCTACAGAAGGATAAGACTCCTCCCAACGAGTCCCCTTGATATGACACTAAACAATCTGAGTTTGAGGCTCCAGTAATGTTGGAGGTTTGGGGAATGCAGAGTACCCCTACATTGCCATCACTCCCAGGTTCACCCTGGCCCGGAGTGATAGCACCGGAAAGGGTCCTATCTATTGGTCAAATAGAACTGTTTGGCATTTAAATTGAGTGCAAACAAATGATATATGTTCAATTGAACTGTCAGAAATAGAACTGTTTGATCCTTTATCTGCGTGTAAACAAAGGACTGATGTTTAAATGAATTGTTAGTGATACATAGCAATTCTAAGAATCATTTTATATTGTTGATTTATGCTAAATTGACTTGTTAAAAAATAGAATAGTGTGATCATTTAAATGTGTGTATTTACAAATAATTTACAACTTGTAGGTTGCATTTCCAATACTGTAGCTTTTTTCATAGCAATTATTGTGGAAAGCAACTGACGGCGACAAGAGTCGCGGTAAAGGTGGTTACGGGAAGTCGTTGTGGGCTGAAAAAATGATGTCGAAATCCGATTCATTTGTTGACCCATTCATCGATACAAAATGGTTTCTCTTTCTTCAGCCTATCTATTCCTCAACGTTGCATATTGAACCTTGAACGAGCCGCCAATCAGAGATTCTGTAAACAGGATGCACCTGTGAAAATAAGCAAAAGCAGTCACGGGGTTTATTTCAAATCGTGAGCGTTATGAAATATTTTCAGATGCCTTCGTGAGGGTCTCAGTCAGTGCCAGCTTGCAGCGAATCGAGTCAGCAGATGGAGAACCGTGGCCGCAGCGGGCAAGTGGCCCTCTGGCAAGGACTGATTGAGTACGTCTCGCCAGAAGAGAAACACAGCGGGGTATGGTCAAGAGAAGAAGAAGTTATAGGTCAATATAGCAGTGTGTCTTTATCTCCTTCCGCCCATCTGTCTCTAACATATTGAAGCTTCAACCCTTTTCCAGAATAAATGTGAGAGTTATATTTTTATAAAGAAGCGTTGTGGTTCTTCCTTCATCATGATTATATAACACTTCAGACCTTTATGTGACCCTCACAACATCCTGAAAACTTTGTTGATATATAAAAGATAACATCTAACATTATTTGAATATAACTCAATATTAAAGTGCATTTATAGACGTAAAACATGCGACCGACAATGTGAGCTCATAATAAAATCTGACGTACAATAATCTAGACTTGAATTAATTTGCGTCTTTTGGTTACAGGTAATATTTGCCAACGCACCTGCCTAGCGCAGGCAAGATGTGGAAAACGATTGGATTAACATGGGTATATCAAGGAAGTAAACCTCCTTGATTGCAGGTGCAGAAACTCTGTTTGACCACTACATATTCCCTTCACCATTTTACATATTCACTTGACCACACTCCATATTCATTTGACCACTCTACATATTCACCTGACCACACTACATATTCACTTGACCCCTCTAAATATTCACTTGACCACTCTACATATTCCCTTGACAACACTTCATATTTACTTGGCCACACTCCATATTTACTTTACCACTGTACATATTCCCTTGACCACTCTACACATTTACTTGACCATTCTACATATTCATCTGATCACACTCCATATTCATTTGACCATTCTACACATTCCCTTGACCACTGTACATACGCTCTTGGCCACATTCAACACTTACTTGAACATTCAACGTATTCCCTTGACCACACTCCATATTCACTAGATCACAATATATTCCTTTGACCACATTCGATATTCCTCATAACCACTCAACATATTCACTTGACCACACGTCATATTTACTTGACCACTCTACATATTCCCTTGACCACACTACATATTTAGTTGATCACACTCCATATTCTCTTGACCACACTCCATATGTACTTGACCACTGTACATATTCACTTGACCACTTTTCATATTTACTTGACCACTCTACATATTCCCTTGACCCCTCTACATATTCACTTGACCATTCTATATATTTACTTGACCACACTCCATATTCATTTGACCACTCTACATATTCGCTTAACCACACTCCGTACTTACTTGACCACTCTACATATTCACTTGACCACACTCCATATTACTTGACCACTCTATATATTCCTTTGGCCGCATTCGATATTCACCAGATTTCGCACCATACGAGTATTTATTTTACCTGAGATTCTGTTTGCCTATTTCTGAAGACTAACCCAAGAAAGCCGACAATATTGCAGGGCATCATAATATTTTATCATAATCAAGACTTGCTGCCAGCACGGATTTCTCTTTCTGGATATTCGTCTCAATTAACTATCATTCTTTGTATGTCCTCTAGACGGCACCGAGTATCTGCATTGAGCTGATGAATGTAAATGTTTGCTGGTCGACCATCATTGGTGTGTCCATAAATAGGAGTTCATAGGAGAAGGTCGCTTGTGGGTTCCTCCTTGCATGTCTTACTTGTCTTACTTGAATGGTTTGTGAAAATAGGGAAAAATTGCTATTTTGATGGGTGTCGCTTACAGGATTTGTTCATAACAGCACGCAGCACTCTTGTTTAGTTCCTATTTTGTTTTTCTCCAGGCGTTTCGTTCAAGTCCAAATGGTCCAACTATGCAGTAGTACTAACACTTCATTAGTAAAACTTAGCACTGAAATAGTCTCTTTATTATATCGCCAAATTATCTATATTATTAGGTTCTGATTTTTGGTCATTATTTTTGAAAATTAACTTTTAATTTTATTGCCCATTTAACTGTAAAGTCAATTGTTAATCCCGAACAAATATTAATCGATCATAGCAAAAGTAGACCCTTCGTAGTATTTTTATAAGCATACAAACGTTAAAAATTGTTTTCTTGGAGATATACAAGGTGTTTCTAAAATAATTATTTCCTGATATCATTTCAGATATTTACGGTGTTTTCGAAAAATTGATATAATTTTGTAATCTCGTAACTTTACCAATTCTTATTCAAATAATCTCAGAATTGAACACCATGTGTCGAAAGAACTCAAAATTAAATCTTTAATGTTTTAACAACTTTTATATACGATGAATGATACTTCTACACTTGAAAAGAACAACAGAAAACATTAAATTTGGAATTTTGAGTTGTTTCAACATATATAATTAAAATTTGAGATCATTTGAACAAGAATTGATAAAGTTCTTAAATCACAAAATGATATTGATTCTTTTCTAAAAATAGATATTCAAAGACTATAATTTCCAAAGACTATATTTTTCAAAAAGAAAATATACCAGAAACCACCCTGCGTTTTAAAAAGGTCAGGGGTCAGCTTTAGTTGACTGGTTAGTCGAGTTCTAGTGCTACAGTGGCCCTTAAATCAAACCGAAAACATCACTGCAAATGTAAACAAAGTGACGATCGCTTCTACACCAACAACATCAACACTTTTCTCAGGAAACAACGTATAAAGGGTTGGTTGGCTTTTATGGCATATCATTGTAGGTTACTTAACGACAATTCCGGTATATATATATATATATATATATATATATATATATATATATATATAGCTCTTCGAACGAATTGAGCACTCTGGTATCCGGTACGGTATAAAATGTAAACAAACAAACGCTGCTGCTGCCGTTGCTACTTAATACCTTATAATTCCCTAGCTAACGTGGTACGCTTGTTGGCCGAGCAGTCTGATACTAAGTCTAACGTAAAGTTGGGCAAATTTCGATCCCAGCTTCAAGCGTCCTACGTGTATAGCCACACTGAAGAGTTGTGATACAACGAAACAGTCTGTCTGTGGATGACAATATATATATATATATATATAACTTGTAAACATAAGTCTACTAAGTTAAGTAGTTCCAAGTATTGCTATATATCACTAACAATACAATAAAACTTCAATTATTTGTTTACAGACATTTAAAGGATCAAAAGTTCTATTTCAACCAATTCAGTTTAGCATAAGTCATTTGTTTGCACTCTGTTTAAATGTCAAACAGTTCAATTTGACCAATAGATAAGACCCTATCAGATGCTACCACTCCAGGTTAGAGTGGACCAGGGAACAATGGCAATGAAGGAGTACTCCGAATTTCCTAAATCTTCAGTATTGCTGGAGCCTCATCACCATATTGTTTCATGTCATAATCGGGACACTTGTTTGAGGAACAATGTATAACAAGCAATTTCCGGGACTTTATATAAAATAACAATTGTCTGGAAGAAAATTAAGGGACGGCAATTAACCATGCATGTATGTAAACTAACTTGTAAGGGCTTTTAAATGTGTAATATATTGGGTTTTAATAAGGATTTGAATATACAATAAACTATAAAAAGACCTGATTGTTGGGAAAAACTATCATATTTACCAACCCCTCGGCTCGGGTAGGATATGACACAAGGTCAATTTTTCAGCGGAGTTTAACAGGTTTGGATTCAGAGTTTTCCTTCTCCTAGACTAGTTGCCTCACCAAGGCTGAAGAACCTAGTCTGTCCTACTATTTACCCATAGCTAGAGGGAGAATAATTGGATTCATATTTCATGTTGGGAAAAACTATGAATGTCATGCGAAAACCTAAGCCCGTTTATATATTTTTAAATGTCTTCCCAAGTTGAGTTGCATCTCAGACTCTATGAATCGTACAAGTCAAATACGTTATATGATATAATTTTCCTCGAAACTGAAAAGCTATCATCAGAAACATTTTTGTTTTCAGCAAATCTGCACCAAGTGACTTAGTAGGCTGCTAATTTAATGATAGACTTAAAACCTTTTACATTACAAAATAATTCCGATGAATGCTGGAGTATCATTCGATCTTGGGTATCGTGTGAAAGCAGTAATATTCAAACAGATATGTTTTCGTTGATGTCTTTATTCGAACAAACCGCAATCAACCTTACATACTTTCTAGGTCCGTCCAAAGTGATGCTGGGTGATGTAAACAAACTCTTCGCACCTGATAGAGTGTTGTAGGGGAGAATATAGCAGCAGTAGCAACTGTTCAAAACTGTTTTCCCATGTGTCACCAAAGATTTGATCTCCAAATCATAATTTTATCTTCTATCTCGTGTATCATTCGGGTTTTATTTTGGGTAGACTTTGATTAGGTTTAAATATGTTTGTTTAAATATATTTTCCCTTCCTTGGCTTTCCGTAATTTACTGAGTCATTCAAACTAAGCCAATGAAAATACAGCTCACAAAATACATGAGCCATCTATTTGCAAAAATGTAAACTATTGATAAGCAGCAGCAGCAGTCAAAAAAACTATATAAACAAAAGGAAATTTGTTAACACTATCCTAATAGCAGTACTTCATTATTATTATCCTAATTAGAAATAACTTTTTGAAATGTTCGAAAATTACCTGACGCTTGATTTATTTTTGATCTAATTGTCCACGGAATCTTCGGTTAGTGAGATATAATAAAAATTAATTTTAATTTACCGTATTTATAATTAATCGTAAATGACAACTATTTTTCCTAATTCCACACAGTTATTTTATTATAAAGATACTCAAATATTTCTTTTGGTAACGAATGGCAATGATGATATTAGAATAGAAGGGAAAAGGTTTTATCTACAATCGCTTTAGTTAACGACCATCATGGATAGTTGCTTTACATCGATAACGTTTTGAAACCATTCCTAATCTTATAATATAATTTGATACGTAAGTAAAACGATATTTATAATAACATTATCTCTAACTTAAAATAACCGAGATTATTGGTTGACTTTGTTGCTGGAAATTGTTGACGTACCAGTTAGCTTATGCATGAACTTGGCCACTGGTTTGCACACATAAAGTTGATATATCATCGATGGTAGGACCTATTAATATCTTAGCTAAATTTTAGGTCTCAGAAAGTCGCATAATACACACATATATATACGGTACTTAGAACAATGGTTTGTCTTCGTCTAAAGAAGGAGTTGTTGTGTACATAGTGATAGTGCAGTGAATACTCTCCCAAGAGCTTCTTCAGAGACAAAGGTTTGATTCGAACAAGTACGGTTACCTATTTGCCAGTGTTATATATCTGTATGCAAGAGAGGAGAGGAAAAGAGAAGAGGAAATGTCCACTTGAGAAGAACCTCTTCAGTGCAATGACTCTGACGTTGACGGCAAATTTTGGCACTGCATGTGGGAACGCCACCATAAACCTGACCTACAGTACTCTTCATTTCCTATCATTTGTGTGACGTACACGCCAAAAAATCGTTTCAGTTCTTTCCGTGTGCAGCTGAGAGATCCGGTTTTCATACATTCATAGCCTCTCCCTAATGGAATAGGTTTCTTCAGAGACGCGGGAACTTCGACAAAGTGGAACACTATGAGTCTGGCGTCTAAAAGAATCGATGAATAGTTTTAATTGTTCGAATGATTTAGATGTTTGCAACGGCGAAGAGTGAGATCAGTGTGAGATGCCAATAGTATTCACTATGTCACCATAAATGCTCCAGAATGGAAAAACATGGCTTTTTTTTTTTAGAATTTTACAAAAATCTGTAGTCTGACACAAGGATCATTTTTATTTATAAGACTGCGTCTAGTGTTATATAACATGTGCGACACGAAGAGGCACTCGGAGCAAAGAGCCATGCGGTAAAAATTGACGACGCGTAATCGTAACACTGTAGAAAGCTGGCCTACTTTGAGTCCATTTAAAACAAGGTCACTGGTGCGCAAATTCAAAAGGTCAGTGGCGGCGTGCTAATTTGGAGCAAGTGAAGAAAAAATGATTGTAAGCTGTGAGATCTACATTTGACAGAAAAGGTAACCGTGAGTTGACATAAAAGAGCAAATAAAAATATTGTCACTTGATCCTCGGAGTCGCTCAAGTAAAACGTTAATCCAATGTTCTCCTGGTTTTCACACAAAGGTCAAAGTCGAAAAATATTTCTTTTTAATACGGCATCGAGTTTTCTTCTCAGATTCAAATGAAGTAAATTGCCAACCGATTATACAACAACAACAACAACAACAACAACAGTATGGTTTTGATACATTTTTTATTACAAAAAAGAAAGAAAATGACTAAAGTGATTCAGTTGAGCTTCTAGATCAAACCCCAACTGATCACGCAAGTTATTGAATTTACATCCTCACTACAGTTGCAGAATTGCCATGGATTCATAAAAAGAAAAAAAAGAAATGTGAAATACCCCTGGCCGCAGATGAGAGAAACCACGAGACAATCGGATGGCCATGTGTGGTTTAGGAGGTTGAGATTGTGGGGACTGGCCAGCAGGTGTATTTTCACAATAAAAACATTTTAACTTGTAAAAATAGTTTACTATATTAAATCTTGTGTCACTAATAAAAAAATGACTAAAGAAAAAACTGGTTAGAAAATTATTAATGTTAATATTTTACAAAAATGAGAATTCAATACTTAACCAAATGTTTACACAGGAAAACTGTTGTACTGAGTATGAAGAGGCAGCTCTGAGCATTCGTGCTCGCTGCATCTGGCTTTTTAGTCGGGTCGTTGGGCATTCGTGCCAGTTGTTGCGTCAAAGTCAATGATAGATTAGGGGCCGAATAGCTCCCGGCTTCGGTTGGGCCACTTGTAATTGGGCGATGACGTCTTAACAGCTCCGCATTGCGCAAGACTTTAGGGTTTAGCTCAAGTTATGAGCAGGCATACGAGCCTGACCCACATAACATTAAGTGAGTCCTAGATTAGCTGGGTCATCAGGCTCACATTGTATCAAGTGAGACTATGACCAGGGTAGTCTAGCTGGGCACGACCCGAGACTCGTGCCCGACCTCCCCTTACTGTAAAATCCCCACTATACAAAAGACCATGAGTCAAATCCTGTCTAGTGGGAGGCAGAGAAATATAAAGGAGTTTTGTGTAAGATACTAAACGGCCTTTGGGGAAATTCACCTGAAGTAATGGCTAACGTACTCAACTTCGACATTTAGGTTCGTGGGTTCAAACTCCAGTCGCATTGCTGCGTTCACTTTCGGACTTATACTTAGGGTAACTAAACCACCTTCGAGTATGGGTTAAACAGTACCACAACTATCCTTTACAATGATGGTTTTGGCCTAAGAAACCAACGAAGGTTGATATGCCATTAAACAAATAAAACAAAATAAAAAGATAACAAAAGTGCGTCTGATGGTGAAGATTCAGTTCTAGAGATCTGGGGAGTGTCCAGTACCTCAGTATTGTTATTACTCCCAGGTCCACTTCAACCCGGTTTGTTTTTAATAATTACGGTCTCATCTATGGGACAAATAGATCTGTTTAAAAATTAGTTGTATTCGATAAGACTGCATCCCCCAAAAACTTTTAAGAAATAATTACACTGGAAATGTGAATGTGAGCGTCCAATGAACTCGGTTCTCTTACTTCTTAGCATAAAATAACACAAGATGGGTTGAAATACCGTTAAAATCACTCAATCAACCCTATAAAACTATTAAGTGACCCTGTTACTTGTAAAATATCCCCCTCACTAAGTCACGGATTCCCAAAAGTCTTGTTCGTTTCTTCCAACAAAACAAGCAGCTAAAACGTTCCAACTTGTAAAACATATTTTTACTAAATTAAAGTTTGTGTCATTCATAAAAAATGACTGTTTGTGTTAATTAAGAATGGCTCATAAAAATTCTTATGTAAAAAGTATTTGTACTAATGTTTAAAGAAAAGGAAAATTTCACTTATGGTAAAAAAGAAAATATGTTTACATGTCATAATTTGCAAAACGACAAACGTGTGAGCTAATTTTAAAAGTCTACGAAATCTCCACAATGATTCTGAAAGGCCTAATTCATTTATAAATGAATTTGTTTATGAGTTGGCTATTTAATGATAAAAATATCTGGAAATACATCTAAAAAAATTCAAATTTCCTCCAATGTTATTATTTTTAAAAAATTTCATCAACCCAGATAAATTGCATTCCCAATCTTTCCAAAATACTATCAATGGAAAGAAAGTCGTAAAGTGATCAACTGAAAGAAAGTCATAAAGTGATCAATCGAAAGAAAGTCGTAAAGCGATCAATCGAAAAAAAAGTCAGAAAATGATCAATCGAAAGAAAGTCGTAAAGTGATCAACGGAAAGAAAGTCAAGTGATCAATCGAAAGAAAGTCGTAAAGTGATCAACGGAAAGAAAGTCAAGTGATCAATCGAAAGAAAGTCGTAAAGTGATCAACGGAAAGAAAGTCAAGTGATCAATCGAAAGAAAGTCGTAAAGTGATCAACGGAAAGAAAGTCAAGTGATCAATCGAAAGAAAGTCGTAATGTGATCAATCGAGAGAAAATCGTAAAGGGATAAATCGAAAGAAAGTTGTAAAGTGATCAATCGAGAAAAAGTCGTAAAGTGATCAATAGAGAAAAAGTCAGAAAAGGATCAATCGAAAGAAAGTCGTAAAGGGGTCAATCGAAAAAAAGTCGTAAAGTGATCAACGGAAAGAAAGTCGTAAAGTGATCAATAGAAAAAAAGTCAGAAAATGATCAATCGAAAGAAAGTCGTAAAGGGGTCAATCGAAAAAAAGTCGTAAAGTGATCAATGGAAAGAAAGTCGTAAAGTGATCAATAGAGAAAAAGTCAGATAATGATCAATCGAAAGAAAGTCGTAAAAAGAAAAAGAAATCAAATTTCACAACTAAATAAGGAAAGAGAAACATCGTTTAGTGAGTTTGGTAAGTTTCACCGAAAGAAATTTGTCACGCAATTATTAGATTTTACTGTTCTGATTGTTTTGTGTTATAAATTATCAGCGTTAATCTTTCATTTCACACAATTTTTTAACTGAACATTTTTATAGGTATAGATGTATAGATTTACTGGCATGTCAACCCGTCGAGGTGTAATCAATATCTAGAGGTTAGTGAATCGTATTCATTGTACGTTCGTATTTATATTTTTGTAAAGTTTTGTAAAGATTTCTTGGCACACAGTCCTATCGAATACGAATAATTTTAAACAGATTTACTTGATCACTAGATTGAACCAAAACAAGTACAACCACTTGCGTCAGAATGGACCTATGAGTAATGTCCACGAATAGTTACTTCACTCTGTTCAGATCTCCAGAGCTGGAACCTCACCATCGGATGCAGTTTAGGGAAAACTCTTCAGCAGTGGATACGCTGAGCGTATTCTAAATCTGAAGGGGATATATGTTTAGAAAAGAAATATAGTATATCAGTATCGATCTTCTCCTTGTTTCAGGCACCTTGTGAGGATCTTGCGACTTAAATATGCGAATACAGGAATATCATAATGCTTAATCTCGTGTTATTGAATTTTGAATTTTTGAATACTTTCTTATGCCGAGACAGAGTTTTTTTTTTTCTATTTTGGAAGACTGGACAGGACTTATTACTTGAAGACCCCTAAATGACTAGTACAAAGAGATGAATGGATTTTTATTGTTGGTGGGACGACGCACAAATCGAAATTTGGAATCGAGTCAGTTACTAAGAAAATGCTTGGTTTACCTCAGCATCCCCCTTTAGAGTTCATTAACTCGCCCCTTTCTAGGCAAGAATTAAATCTCTGCAGATAGGTAAGAGCCCATCAACGAGTGCCCTGGATATGACATTAAACCATCAGATGGTAAGGCTCCAGTAATGCTGGAGCTTTGGGAAGTGCAGAGTACCCTTTCATTACCATCGCTCCCATGTTCACTCTGTCCTGGAGTAGTTGCACCTGACAGGGTCCTATCTATGGGTCAAATAGAACTATTTGACCTTTAAACTGAGTGCAATGAAAAGACATACTAATTTCAGTTGTTAGAAATAGAACCATTCGATTGTTTTACTGTGTGTAAATAAATGACTGATTTTTGTGATACACAACATTACTTGGAGATTTTACCTTTGACTTATGCTAAATTAAATGGTTTGAAATAGAACTTTTAACTGTGTGTAAACAAATATTTGATGTTTAATTGAATTGTTACTGATACATTGCAAACCTTGGAAGTATTTCATTTTGAGATAGGTTTACAAATCATATATATATATATATATATATATATATATATATATATATATATGAATAAACCAGATTTGGCATTAAATGATCTACAATGGTTGGTATACCATAAAAACAAACCAAACAAAACCTTTCTGGGTGAGGAGTGCAGTTGCTGTCTGAATAAAAGCTTCTTGAGGTCAATTGAATATTAATCTTATGTAACTTATCTACTCGAAGACGGGTATGTGATGATTAACATCATGTTGCGTCATTTGATGTAGGGTTGAAGGGCTAATATTCTTAATCCGATGCCGATGGTAAAATTCCGGTGTACATTGGGATAAAATGTAATGGAGAAATAGTAATGATTGGAATAAAAATCTGTATAGAACGTCTGGTAAACTATGCAGCAATGAATCTAGTCTCATTTTGATACTTGTCTTATTAGGCTATTTGGTTTAAAGCATGTTTTATTGGTTTCGAGACCTTACTTATGAATAATCTCTGCACGGATATCCGTCAGATTACAATTTAAGCAGTGATGAGACTGTTCACTACTTAGAAAGTTTGGTTTCTTTATTAATGACATATCAACCTTCGTGGGTTACCTAATGCCAAAACCATCTTTGTTGAAGAATCATCATCATCATCGTCATCATATCGCGCTGGTAGCACGGATATCCCTGACCCTCTCTCACCACTCCTCCCTATCGTTCATCGCCCTAGGTAGGTCTTCAGGACAACAGCCTGTATCCTCACATAGCTGCTGAATGTACGTTCGAGCTGGTCGTCCTGCTTTTGCGCGGCCATGTGTGGGGATCCATAAGAGTACATCTCTTATGAGTTCATCTCTGCTTCTCCAGCAGTGTCCTGCATGTCTGGTTCGTCTAACTTTAGTAGTTTTCGTGATAGGGGGCAGGTGGCCGTACAATTGGTGTCTTGTGGGGTGCTGCTGCCAGGACTTGTTCAGGATTGCACGTAGCATTCTTGTGTAATTGCTGTCTAGCTTCTTCTCCAGCCGTTTTGTTAGCGTCCATGTAGTGCATCCATATAGCAGTATCGATGTGGCCGCTGCCTGGAAGAAGCTGCGTTTCATTTTATCGGTTAGGTCTGATTTCCATATAATCGATAGCCTATTGATAGCTGTCCATGCTTTCGTTAGCCTGGTTTCGATGTCCTTTTCGGTTGATTGGACGCTGCTTCCTAGGTACGTCAATTTGTCTTCTAAGTAGCTACTACACCGAGGTGTAAGAGAGAGTGCTATTTCTTTCCATATAATGCTGAGAGCTAAACAAGGAGGCGTCAAGTACCATTTTTTGAGTTTTTGGTATGACTCGATCTGGGATTGAACCCTGGTTTCCCGGATCATTAGCGAATACACAAACCATTATGCCAATGGGCCAGTCTTGGTACTCTTTAAACCATTATTATCATTATTATCCTTAAGTCGTGCTGATAAACATAGAATCCTTTGACTCCCTCCACACACTCTCTCTCTCTCTTTCTGTTTCTCCTTTCGTATTATCCATCAATCCTGGTAGCACATATACTATGTATCTAGTATTCACACAGGACTGATTTTTTTAATTTTCTTTGGTTTGGTTTTATTGCACATCTCCTATTGTAGGTTCATCATTATCATCATCATGTCAAGCTGCCAGCTCGGATGTCCCGTACCCTTTCTCATAACCCGTCTCTATCGTCCATCGCTCCCAGCAGGTCTTCAAGGCTACATTCTGTATCGGCACAGAGCTGTTGTACATAGGTTCTAGCTGGTCGTCTAACCTTTGCTCGTCCGTGTGAAGTGGTCCGTAGAAGTACATCGCTTCTGAATTCGTCCTTACTTCTCCAACCGTGTACCGTATGTCTGGCTCGTCTAATTTGGATGGTTTTTGTGGTGGTTGGTAGATGGCCGTGCAGTTGCTGTTTTGTGGGGTGACTTCTTCAATATTGCTCGCAGCATTCATGTGTAGTTGCCATCAAGTTTTTCTTCATACGTTTAGTTAGCGTCCATCTAGTGAATCCATATAGCAGTATCGACACGACTGCTGCTTGGAAAAAACTGCATTTTATTTTATCGGTTGGGTCAGACTTTCATATAACCGATAGACTATCGAAAGCCGTTCATGCCTTTCCTAGTCATGTGTTTATTTCTGTCTCGGTTGATGAGAGACTGCGTCCTAGGTAGGTGAACTTGTCCACTAGTTTCAGAGACCTACCATTTAGTGTGGAAATATCACCTCTTTGATTAAAGCACACATATTCTGTCTTGTCAGCGTTGACATGAAGGCCTAAGGTAGCAGCTGCTCGTTCCAGACTATGTAGCTGGATTTCGGCTTGGACGGGTGTATTTGCCAGAAGTACTATGTCATCGGTGTAGTCCGCGTCCGTAATTGTTATGTGGGTATCTTCTGCTTCCTTCTTTTGCCAGCTTGAAACATTAAATCTATAGACATTCTAACAAAGTAGTCAAGGCAGATAATAGGTATGGGGCTAATTTGTCTCCTTGCAGCACACCTACTACAATGTCGAAGTAGCCTGTGTCTCCCTCCGGGGAGCAGATTTTACTTTCGTATTTTTATATAGCATCATTACGGCTGCCTCGGTTTCTTTAGGTAGGCCGTAGACGAGTAGTATTGCTCTATCTTCCCTCTGTGTATGGAGTCAAAGGCCTTGAAGAAGTCGACAAATAATATTGTTGCCTCAAGATTTTTTGCGCGTACACCTTCTAGAATTCGACTGATTGTCGAAATTTGTGATGTCGTGGTTCGATTTCTCCTAAAGCTATTTTGGTTCTTCCAAAGTATGTTCTCAATTTCGGTCCTATGCGGTTGCGTACAACTGCATTGTAGATGTTAGCCGCTGTGGATGTAAGGGTTATACCTCGGTAGTTCTTGGCTAATCCAAGGTTGCCCTTCTTAGGGAAGGGAAGGACGCATCTCTTTGTCCATCCGTCTATTGTGTTTTGGTTATATACGACATTACAGTGTCGGAGCAGTATGTCGTCGAATGTCCTGGTCGTCCATACTTCTTGGGATATTTCATCAAGCTCTACTGCTTTTCTATTTTTAATTTTTTTTAGTACTAAATCGAGTTCTTCTTGCGTAAACTGTTCTAGTTTGATGTCTAATAGATTGTTAATGGTTTTTGTGATTGATTCTGCGTAACTTTTTGAGGTTTTCCGAGTACAGTCTCGAAATGTTGTTTCCACAGGTGTACTCGTTCTTCTTGCGTGGTAGCTTACTGTCTGCCATACTATCCTAGATTGTCTATCTTCAACCGAATATCTATGCTTATTGATCTGATTTTGTATGTATTCTGTTTTTTGTTTGTTTTTTAGGGATATGTTAGCTAATTCCTTTTGCGTTTTGATAAGTTTCAGTGCATTGATATTGGTTGGGTTCCTCCTATTGTATTTGGAAGCAGTTTTCACGTCTGCACGCCTTTAGCAACCGCAAATGTCTCCCATGGAACTCTAGATTTGGCTCTTTGTTTAGTTGGTATGCAATCTGCAGCTGCTTCTTAGTGGGCATTGACGAAATTCTCATATTAGTCATTCGGAGTAGGTGTTTCTGATATCTCCTGTAGTGCATTGGATTTTTTTCTTAGTGTTAACGTATATTTATCCCCAATATCCCTGTTGTTAAGCAGGGGCCAGTCATTGTGAACGGTGGCAGTTGTTCGGGCCGCATTCCTTCGTAGGCTTAGTCATATCTTTGCCGTGAAAATTCAGTGATCGGAGGACACCTTCAAAAGAGGAATATTCCTTGCAATTCAATGCGCTATTATTCCATTTCTCATTTATAAACACGTAGTCTATCTGTGCTTTAGGATTATTAGCGTAGGTGTAGCTCCGTAGTTTCCTTTCCTTTTCTGAAATTTAGTATTGAGGCATTTTAATTTATTTTCTAGCGTGAAATCTATTTGATGTTCCTCATTTCTGCTTGAAGAGTTGTGTAAGCTGAATTTGGGGTTTACGTTTTTACCAATTTGGACATTCATGTCTCCACCAATAACGAGAACATTGTATTTCGAGATACTATGAACAAGGGAGGATAGCTCTTTATAGAAGGCGATGAGGTCATTTTTTCACTGTAGCAGAAGAGGATTGTTGTGCTGGGGCTGTCATTAAATGTATCTACCATCATCCTCAGTTGTATTTTCTTAATACTGTTTAGTGATTTTAGGGCCTGCCGTCCTATAAGCATACTTACACCTCTTATTGTGGTATTAACGACAATTTTCCATGCAGATGCAGTGACTAACGTCCATACATTGCCGGTATCTTGATTTTTAATATCCTCGCTATGAATGTACCTGTTTTCTTGAATGCATATTATTTCTATGTTATGATCTGTCGTCGAAGCTGTCAGCTCCGGTAGGTGGCCTTTTCTGTTTAAGGTTCTAACGTTGAATGTCGCTACTTGTATTGGGCGTTTGCATTTTAGTAATTTTTTTTAGTTTGAGCTCTGTAGCTTGAACACTGGGGCCAAGGCTCCAACCTCAGCAGGACTCGCCCCCCTTTTTTTTTACTTGCGCAAAGCGATACTGTTTAAACAAGTGGTTTAAGTGTGAGTCATGGTAATCTTTCGATGGGTGTGATTTTCTTCTCATCAATAGAAGCCACCCGAATAGATGAGCAGTAGATCCTCGATCGAACTATTGGAACCGTAGGATTCGTACGCCCAGAACCAGGTTAGGCATGGCGCTGGACCGTTATAGGTTTGGATTGTCCGCTCGCCTTTACTGCCACTATGCTGCTTCCCATGGCCTCGAGAAAAATTCCCCTTCTGCCTGTATTAAGTTTTAACTTAGTTAAAGTTAAGGTTATTTAATGACAATTCTGGTTTATACATATTTATGAGATATATATAATTTCTAAACGTAAGTCAACGAAGTTAAATAGTTTCAAGTATTGCTATGTATTACTAACAATTCAATTAAACATCCGTCATTTGTTTAGTCACAGTTAAGTGATCAAACAGTTCTATAGTTTGGTTTGGTTTGTTTTTATGACATATCAACTATTGTTAGTTATTCAATGCCAAATCCTGTTTTTACATAAATATTAAATATATGATTTGTAATCGCATTTGCTAGATGCACACAGTTAAATGATCAAACAGTTTTATTTCTTACAAATCAGTTTAGCTTAAGTTAAAAAAGTTAAATAATTCGAATATCGCAGTGTATCAATTACAATTGAATTAATCGTCTGTCATTTGTTTACACACAGTTAAATGATCCAACAATACTATTTCAAACAATTCAATTTATCATCAGTCATTTGTTTGCACTCAGTTTAAATGACAAACAGTTCTATTTGACCTATAGATAGGATCCTATCAGGTGCTACCACTCCGGGCCAGAGTGGACCTGGTATCGATGGCAATGGCAATGAAAGGGTACTCCGCATTCCCCAAAGCTCCTGCATTAATGGGGCTTCACCATTCAATGTCATTTCCAGGACACTTGTTGGAGGGGGTCTTACACCTCTGCAGAGATGCATCTTAGGGCTATCTAAGTCTTTTTGGTCGGCAAACACTGAAGTGCCTAGGTGTGGGAGAACGTCCTTATTTCACCAGCACTAACCAGCCTGTCTTATTCATCTTATTTGTTTGTGAGATGGGTGGCAGGTAAGCGTGATTTTGTTAAAGAATACGTCGATTTCAACACTGCAAATGGGTAACCTTCTCGAATGAATGTCCTAGTTATGACACTAAACCATCTAATGGTGATGCTATAGCTTTCGTTTTGTTTGGTTCGGTTTTATGGCGTATTAACCTTTGTAGGTTATTTAATACCAAATCCTTTTTATACATATATATCAAATATATGATTTCTTAACACATTTTGTAAATAACATTTTTAAACGAACCTGAACATATTTTTGACACAGTTAAATGGTTTTATTTATTTCTATCTAATACGAATAATTCTATTAACTATTAATCATTTGTTTGCTTACAGTTTTCAAGTATTGCTATTTCACTCTAACAATTCAATTCATCATCATCATCATCATCATCATCATGTCGTGCTGGTAGCACGGATATCCCTGACCCTCTCTCGCCACTCCTCCCAATCGTTCATCGACTCTGGCAGGTCTTCTGGACTACATCCCGTATCCTCACATAGTTGCTGAATGTATGTTCGTGCTGATCGTCCTGCTTTTGCTCGGCCATGTGTGGGGGTCCATAAGAGTACATCACTTATGAGTCCGTCCCTGCTTCTCCAGCAGTGTCCTGCATGCCTGGTTCATCTAACTTGGATAGTTTTCGTGATAGGAGGCTGGTGGCCGTAGAGTTGGTGTCTTGTTGGGTGTTGCCGCCAGGACTTGTTCAAGATTGCTCGCAGCATTCTTGGGTAATTGCCGTCTAGCTTCTTCTCCAGGCGTTTTGTTAGCGTCCATGTAGTGCATCCATATAGCAGTATCGAACAATTCAATTAACCATCAGTTATTTTTTAAATATTGTTAAATGATCAAACAAGTCTATTTCTAACAATACAATTTAGCATTAGTCATTTGTTTGTCCTCAGTTTATATATCAAACCGATCTATTTGACCATTAGATAGGACTATCAGGTGTTACTACTCCAGACCAGAATGGACCTTGGATTGATGGCACTGAAGGGGTTCTCAGCATTCCCCACAGCTCCAGCATTACTGAGGCTTCAACATCGTATTGTTTAGTGTCATATATTCAGGACACTCGTTGGTGGGGGGTTTATTCATCAGCAGAATTCTACAGACCCAACCGACTGGACTGCCTCTAGTTTTGAGAGAATGAGGAGTACCCCATCATTGCCATTACTCTCATGTCCACTCTTACCTGGAGTGGTAGTTCCTTTTCGGGTTCTTGCTATAGATCAAATAGATCCAGTGTCCTGGGCATGACTAAAAATGCATCTGATGGCGAGGTTCCTGTTCTAGAACTTTTAAAGAATCTCGTCATTACCATTACTCCCAGGTCCACTCTTATTCCGAGTGGTAGATCTTTTTAGCGTCCTTATTATTGGTAAAATAGAACTAGTTTCATGTGTATGACACAAAATGCATCTGATGGCGAGGTTCCTGTTCTGGAATTTTGGGAAATTTAAAGAATCCTGTCATTACCATTACTCCCTGGTCCAGTCTGACTCAGACTGGTAGTACCTGTTAGGGTCCCATCTGAGTCAAATAGAACTATTTAAGCCTTTAACGTTGCGCAAATAAATTATAGCCAAATTGAAATCTTACTGTTATATTGCAATTATTGAAACTATTCAACTGCGTGCAAACAAATAGGTACTATTTTGGTTGTGATTTTTTTTACTGTTGTTCTCATTTTTATTGTTGTTAGTTGAAATACAACGTTTCGGCCGCTGTGTCCTCCGGCATCCCTCAGCGGTCCCTTATTTATATGAGCATTGAAATGATTCAACCTGGGAAATCATTTTAAAAGTTTGACTGTTGATCAAACAAGGCATTCAGAAATATGAAGATGTTATTCAAATAATAACGTCATTGTTTTTCACGCCCATGATTCCGAGAAGTATCACGAGAAAACCAAATCAAATTGCAGATTGAGACACATAAACAGGCACTAGTTTGTTTAAGATATTACCTACAAACTATTTGTTTACTAATCATATACATTTAATTCATATATGTGTATAAGCAGGATTTGGCATTGAATAAGCTAAAAGGATTGAAAAGCCAAAAATTAACCCAACCAACCAACCAACCAACATTTGTCATATCTGCCCAGTCGTCTGGACCTATGGAATACATCAACCGAATCTCTGCACAGAGTACTCCACCTCCCTATCGAGTGTCCTCAATATGTCACTAAACCATTGGATGGCGAGGCTCCAGTCCAGGGGTTTTGAGGAGAGTGGAGTGATTTTGATCCCCATTACTAAGATTTTCACTCTGATCTAGAGTGGTAGTACCTGTTAGGGTCAAATATAACTATTTTATAATTTATTAGACCTAGAACCATTTAATAGTGCGCAAACAAAATGTTAGCAATAAATTATTCGTTTATTATATATATATATACATATGTTCTTCTTTGACTTCGTGGTCATCGCCACTGCCACCCCACCGAAAACGATGTCAGGGCAACAATGGTTCCTGTCATTGGGAGCGACTCCGCGGCCATTAGTATGATGAGTAGAGTGTTCTAGGTCGAGTCATACCAAAGATTCAAAAATGGTACTTAACACTGAGCATTATAAGGTAAGGATAAAAGGGTAAAATGGAGTAATCCAGGAAATGGAGTACCGCCCTACCTTACACCTCTGTGTAGTAGTAGCTAAGAAAAAGGGAACCTTCGGGTTACCCCTGACTAAGGTTGCTAACTTTACTTATATATAAATGTGTGTGTGTGTACATAGAATTCGGCATTAAATAACCAACAAGGTTTTATATCACATAAAACCCAACCAATTACCGAACCAACAAATCTTCGTCTTTTTTCATCATTCTCCCTCCAAAACCATAGGAGAGGAAGGAAATTGTTTGGACCTAAATTTCAATCAGCATTTCAAAGATGTCATTTGTAAATATAGTTAGTAAAGTTAGTGACCGTAGTTGAAGACAACCCGAGAAACTCATAATTTCAAGCATCTTCTGGTAAATAGGTAAGTATTTACCACAGGCTGGAAGTATCATTAGGTCAATTTTTAAGCGAAATAAAGTTTATTTTTAAGTGAGAGTTTTCTTTTTCCTATTGTAACACAACGGCACTTAATATAATATGGTGTAACGTTACCCCCTAGGTTTCAGTTGGACCCTGTTGTAACTTCATCGTGATAAGTAATAACGAACACAAAACACTGTTGGCTTGCTGAATACGAAAGTTTATTCGCTACTACCCTTTCATAGAAGTCCTCGAAAAGAGAGAGATAAAGTAGGAAAGGCGTCAACCAATTTAGACAGAGCGAACCAGAGTGTGAGGCGAAAGGGACAGCCACAGATTTAGTCACTTCTTCTGCGCTCCTCTGACCGCCACCCCGCTCTTCTGACCGCCACCTGGTCTCGTCTATCGTCGGTTGTCTCTCTACTTCAACTGGTCTTTCTCTGACTGCGTGATTCTTCAATGTGACTGTCTTCTGCGTCTCTCCTCCTGCGTCGGTCTTCCAGTGACAGATTTTTTTTTATTCACTGGCCTCTGATAGACCCCTGCGACTATCCCCTTCTCTTCCAGCAATCGCCCGAATCTGTTCTTCCGACTGTCCTCTGGTTGACCTGTATATATGAAGGAGTGAACATTTCTATTTTCGGACCCCTACACACACCCACACACACACTCATACTCAACCCACAACCACACACACGCACCCACCAACTCGTACACAAGCTAATGGTTTTATCACACTTCAACCTTAAAACTTTTTGTGACACGTCTATACAAAACAAGGTTTATTCGCCTTGACCATTGCAAATCGAAAACCCTCCAACTTTGATCTCCAAGTTTAGCTAGAAAACAGTTTCTTATTAAAATTATAAACTAAAATCCCTATTTATTTTACACTATGATCGTTGCCTAACCAATACTAAAGGACCGAAATGTCCCCAAAATAACTAGAGAATGGAAGGGTTTATGCTTTTCTCAAGGGTTTCAGTGTGAAGTGAAATGCAAACAAGCTCGGCTCACCGTTTCCACTATCTATGACAGTAACTGTTTTGTTAAACACATTGATAAAATAAGCAGATAAAACATATTAAAATGTCTTGAATATAACGATTTAATAAAGTTTGTATCAAAATATGAAAAAGGTCAAAAAGAAATTGGTTCGTTGCGATCGTAAATATGGCAGACTTTGTCTGACCGTAATCAATTATCAAAATGATTTCTATTATGATTGAACTCGACTCTAAGCTCTGAACAATTACAGTTCATTTGGCAAAGCTTTGTCCAGTAAGAGAAATTTGGCGAAAGAAACATTTCATTGGACGTTATAAATTTAATGATAAACCGATGAACGCCGAGGGTGAGAGACTGAACACCTGACGGGGTTTTCTGACCGGTTTAAGCAGCAGTTCAATTCACAGTAGACATTTTCCTTTGGCAATTAAGGATAATTAACTTCTTTAAATAGGTGATCAATGTTTGTTTTCAAGAATAGCCAATATGGCCATTCAGCCAAGTAAGGTTGGCACAAGGCCACAAGAATGACGTATGTAATTCAAACTGACTATTTTATCAAATGGCTTAAAATTAACTTGCTTAATGTTTTCTGTCTAGTTGTCAGTGGGAGCAAGTAGTTAATTCGTCGGCTAATTTTAGTCTGGTTCAAGGTTATGGTAAAAGAGCAGCCAATATAGAAGGGTATTTAATGTTGGAATTCAGGACTAATATGCATTTTTCCTCGGATTATGGCTAAGTGGTTAAAATAAAATGTCGTTCGTTAAGTTAGGACTGTTTCGATTCCAGCTTGAAGCGTCTTGCGTGTCTAGTCACACTGAAGAGTTGTGATATAACGAAACAATTTGTGGATGACTATATATATATATATATATAAAGATCTTATGGTAGGTATAGTTTTAAACATTGTTTTTAAAATCGTGAGCATGATAAAATATTTTGAAAACGATTAAAATATTTTAAAATCATAAAAAAGGGGACCCTTTGTTTCAGTCACATCTCTTCAGAGAATTATATCAGTGAAAATAGAGATTATACCGAAGGAATTAAACATGCGATAGGGTCCATCAAAAAAGCAAAGAGGGGCAGAAGAAATCTGATAACAAAAAAATTACCGTAAGCCAGAAGAGTTCGCTAAGGTAATAATATTTTCTTCCTATGATCTAATTGGGTTGATAAAAAGTAATGGCGTGTAAAATTGTGAACCGGAATTGTGTATCCTAAAACAATTTTACACACCATTACCTATAATAACCTCATCGGCTCACGTGAAGAAAATATTCCCATGTTTACAGAGAATTGACAGAAAAAAGGGGCCTTTTTTTTAGGAAATTAAAATATTTTAATCGTTTTCAAAATATCTTATTAAGCACACCTTTTTAAAAACAATAAACATATATATATATATATATATATATATATATATATATATATATATATAGTGGAAATGGTATTTTATATGGAGTCTAGTAAAGTTTAGGACTCGTCAAATAATGTAATTTTTACTAAATCTTCAGCACAGTGTGCAGCTTATTCACCAATTAATTTGGCATCATTTCATTAAAGATATTTTGTCTACTCACTTCCATACTGTCCCATACTAGCCGTGGTACCCGAACTTTGCTGGACCATTTTTATTTTCAAGATAGGGTTTCAATTTGAAATTCATTGTGGGTGTTATCTTTTTTTTTTTTTTTTTTTTTTTTGTTGGCACATAACAATTTTGTTCTAAATTACTCATTTCGTGTTTTTTAATTCGTGCGTACATCGGTGATGATGGCGAGATTTTCAAAGGCAAAGTAAAAATTTAAACATTAATGATTATTGCTAATTGCACTCCTAATGGAACTTGAGAAAATTAAAATGGCTTTTTGGTTTTCTTATAAAAGTTATACACGAAGAACAAAGAAATTGTACGTTGATATTTTTCTAAAGTAAAAAATCAGATAAGTCATTATATACTGAAATCAAGCACTTTGATTTATCAAAGATAAAATGCATGTTATACACAGAAAAATTAATTAGACGCACACATAGACTTATAATTGCATTGAGGTATGGGCTCAATCATTAGTTTGGTTTGGTTTGGTTTGGTTTTATGGTTTATCAAACATTGTCGATCATTTAGTACTAATCTCGGTTTGTTCATAATTATTTCATTTATATTCAGTTAAATAGTTTCAAGTATCATGAACAATTCAATTAAATAGTTTCAAGTATTTTCATCTTATACGGATATTTCCATTAAGTATTAATCATTTCTTTGCACACATTTACATAGATATACATATATGATTTGTAAGTAAAAAGTTTGTTAGTAATTTAGTTTTAAAATGAGTTCAAACTAATTTGTTTGCCCTCTAGTATCACTATTGTTTATACATATTTAAATGGTTTCAATCATTCCTATCTAACACTAATAATTCTATTCATCATTACCCGTTCATTTCCACACTGTTAAATCGCTGCAAGTATTGTGACGTATCATTAACAATTCAATTTAACATCAATCATTTGCTCACAAACATTCAAGTGATCAAACAGTTCTATTACTAACAATTAAATTTAGTGGAAGTAATTTGTTTGCACCCAATTTAAATACCAAACAGTTCTATTTGACTCATGAATAGGACCCTATCAGATTCTGCCACTCCGGAATAGAGTTGACCTGGGAGCGATGGTAATGAAGGGGTACTCCACATTCCCCAATGTTCCAGCATTACTGAAATCTCACCATCAGATTGTTTAGTGTCATATCTAGGGCAATCTTTGGGGGAGTCTTACCTCTCTGCAGAGATGAAGTTTGTGTAATTTACAGCTCCAACCGATTGGGCCACTTCATGGGGTGGGGTAGGATATCTTACTTCCTTTGCAGAGATGCTGTCGGTGTATTCAGCTGCCCTAGCTGATTGGGCTGCACCCATTAGTGTTTTAACATTGAGACAGAAAGTGTCATTAAAATGATCAAGAACATCAGTTAGTTAAATCTCTCTTAAAATAACATAGAAAAAAAAGGTTATGAAGATATGAACAAAGTTATATTCAGATACGCACCTAGTGTCACGGTTATAGTTGAAAGAATCAGCATCAGTAACCCAGTTTAAATTTAAGATTGAAGTTGTTTCACTTTAAACTAACCCAGTAAACTGCGGCTGTAGAATATACCGAGTGCGTCTCTGGGTAAGATCTCCTCCTCCAACGAGTTTTGGAGATTTGGTTAATGTGGAGTACCCTTTCATTGTCATTACATACAGGTCCACTCTGACCCGGAGTGGTAGCTCCTGTTAGGGTCCTATCTATGTGTCAAATAGAACAAACTATACGTGCAAACAAATGATTGATGCAAAATTGTGACTCTTATAAGCAATACTTGAAACCATTTAACTGTGTACAAAACAGATTTCAGCCTCATTTAAGAATGTTATCTACAAACTGCATTTACAAATCATATATATCTTATACATATGTTTACATTGGAGTTGACCTTAAATAACCCACAATAAAAAAAAACCATAGCCCAGTCGGCTGGAGCTGTAGAATACACCGAAAGCATCTCAGCAGATGGGTAAAACCTCCCCTACCAATGAATGTCCTAATAATGACATTAAACCATCTGATGGCTCCAACCATGGAGATTTGGGGAATGTGGAGTACCCCCTCATTGTCATTTCTCACTGCTGCACTCTGACCCAGATTGGTAGCATCTGATAGGGTCCTATTTATGGGTCAAATAGAACAAAGTATGTGTGGAAACAAATGACTGATGTAAAATTGTAACTGTTAAATTGCAATTCTTGAAACCATTTAGTTTAGGTTCGATTAAGAATTTTATCTACAAAATGAATTTAAACACACACACACACACACACACACACACACACACACACACACACACACATATATATATATATATATATATATATATATAAACCGGATTTAACATTGAAGAACCTACAGAGTTTGATATGCTGTTAAACGAAACCAATCATTTTGCACTAAAGCCTTTGGTTATGTCATGAATCCATTTGTTCTTCCTCCAGTTCTGGGTAAATAGTGGGAAAGAATGTCTTTTTTTTAGTCTCGATAACGCAATTAATCTAGATGGAAAACTCTGTGTACAATCAAATGGTTAATATTAAATTAGAAAGGAGTACTGGATAAAAAGAATTTCTAATGTTAAATAGCAATACTTGAAACCATTTAACTGTGTGCAAACAAATCTGCGCTCACCGGTTTAAAAATAATGTTATCAAAAATACTCACTTAGAAATAATAAACAAAAAACAGTTAAATCCTTCTTTTTAAAAATCTTTATGTAAATTAGATAGCCATGCCTGTGACAGATGAAATTTCTTACAATACATGTCTAAATATCTGTGATAAAGCTTGATAGTTTTTATTAATTAGTTTATTAAGACTATTGACTTCATCTTTATTGTTAAAATCACAAAGTTTCGGCCGATATGTCTGGCAAGGACATATGACGCTGTGGATAAGGCGTTTAGTTTAAAAGTGCTTTTGAGTGAAATTATCCGGAGGTTGCAGGTTCAATCCCAACAACAGGTGAGACTTACAAGGAATACTTACTATAACGTAACACTTGTACCTGGCCATGGTTAAAAAAAGGGAACAATCTACCCCAGTGGTTCAAATAAAGAGTTCAGTTCGAGATTCTGTGTGAACTCCCGAGCTCGACATGAAACACATGAAGAAGACCGAAAAACACATCAGCCAGAACGTTGTGAGTAAAACAATAAAGATATTCTAAGTAATAACAACTTAATACTTCTTTCAATTTGGTCATACATATAAACGATTCAAATACTTCGGTTGGTGTCATGGTTAGAAAGCTAGACTAGCAAACCAACATGAGTGAGTTTGTGTCTCATTGGATGCCCTATTCACACAGCCTTGTGCCACATCTGACCAAAACATTTAGTAAATCACTACAAATAAACGATTTAACATTGTATAGGTTGCGTGGGTGTGGGTGTAGGTGTGGAAGCACACATGGAAATTCACATTCAGTCATATAAGTTTGGAATACAAGACTGTTTGCAATTTGATATTTAACAAGTCTTCGGCGTTAAGTACAATAATTTTGTCTTATCTTAAATTAAACCCAATTATACCACTTACTAGCGTCTTCTTCGCTCATTTAACTGAAACACCCGGGAATTATCTTCCATTTTAAACGCAAGACAATTTTCCATTTAATATGAAGAGAAATAAGTCCAAAAGTACGTTTGTGTCAAGTTCAAAACTTTGGAAATTTTAACCGAGTAACATGGACTTATGATTTTTGGAAGACTTATGAGACAGTGAACGTCTTCAAAAAGTTAACGTTTATGGTTTCTTGGTACTACTTATTATAAACAGAACGCAATTCTTTAATTATCATTAATATCAATTTTTACTCCTTCAGAGTTTTTCGCATTAACGTTAGCTGATGGCCTTTCACTGGACTTGGATGACAGCATGTCTCCTCAAACCTCCAGGACTCTTCTCAGTATTCTGGCCGATGACTCCACTTTTCCTCTGATTTCCAAGTCTTCCAGTTCCTTTACCAATCATTTGTGGATTGTTCCGAGTGGACCAGTTTCAATTTGTATCACCGTAACCTTTATGTTCTATTTTTTTTTTTTTGTCCTCTTGCAAGACCTTGGTATTTATCTCTCTTTTCACTGGGCTATGGTTTTTTTTTATTGTGGGTTATTTAAGGTCAACTCCAATGTAAACATATGTATAAGATATATATGATTTGTAAATGCAGTTTGTAGATAACATTCTTAAATGAGGCTGAAATCTGTTTTGTACACAGTTAAATGGTTTCAAGTATTGCTTATAAGAGTCACAATTTTGCATCAATCATTTGTTTGCACGTATAGTTTGTTCTATTTGACACATAGATAGGACCCTAACAGGAGCTACCACTCCGGGTCAGAGTGGACCTGTATGTAATGACAATGAAAGGGTACTCCACATTAACCAAATCTCCAAAACTCGTTGGAGGAGGAGATCTTACCCAGAGACGCACTCGGTATATTCTACAGCCGCAGCTTACTGGGTTAGTTTAAAGTGAAACAACTTCAATCTTAAATTTAAACTGGGTTACTGATGCTGATTCTTTCAACTATAACCGTGACACTAGGTGCGTATCTGAATATAACTTTGTTCATATCTTCATAACCTTTTTTTTCTATGTTATTTTAAGAGAGATTTAACTAACTGATGTTCTTGATCATTTTAATGACACTTTTATTTTTACTCTCTGGTCTGCCGAGACCGCAAAGTCCACTATTCGGCTGGTATTCTTTTTTTGGTCGACTGTCACTAGGTATAGTCGTCTGGACGAGATTAGAGGATCTGTTTCTATGTTAAAATCTCGGAGAACATTATTATTATTATTATTATTGCTGTTGTTGTTGTTGTTGTTGCAGTATTAGAATACCGTAAGTGACTTCCAGAAATGTCTTGGTTACTTTTATCGTCTTTGAAGTCCAAGATAAAAAGATAATAAATTCTTTTGTATGAAGAACTTCTTATTACTTTAAGGATTATCTCGATGTTTCTGCTAATCGCAACTGCGTTTTATATTTATCCTCTGCGTTATGTACACCGAAAAATATTTTCGATTTTGCTAAGATCATCATACAGTCATGGTAAATTCTATAAACCATTCAAGTCCATTCCTTATTTAAGACATCCTTTTATTTAAAAAAAAATATTTTTAATGAAGGCTGAGGATTCTTTATATCAACTAAAAAAGAATAACGAAAAACTGATTACAGCTGCCAAAAAAAATTAACTTAAGAACGAACAAGAAAACAAAGAATCTCTAAAACAAAGAAAAAAAAGGGTAAGTAAAACAACTATATGGGTTCTTCAAGCCACAAACTAAGAAAATTACCCATGAGATGCCCTGGATAGGGCTAAGAAACTGAAACCTCAAGAACGAAACTGAATCTCTATTAATCGCAAGACAAAATAACGCCATAGTAACTGATTATATCAAAGGAAAATTTGATTATACGCAACAGAATAGGCAGTGTAGGTTATGTGGTGACAGAAATTACAGGGTTGATTACATAAGCGAATGCAGCAGGCTGGCAGAGAAGGAATTCAAGACTTAGCTCGACTGGGTGAGAATGATGCTCAACTGGGAATTTTACAAGAGATTAAAATTTGACTCTGCTGACAAACAGCATACGTAAATACCAGACTATTTCCTAGAAAATGAGAGGCAAAAGAATTTCTGGAATTTTGAGATACAAACAGATCGCCAGATCCCGACCAGATGACCAGAACTAGAATTAATCATATTTACCAACCCCTCCGCTCGGGCAAAATATGGCACAAGGTCAATTCTTAAGCGGAGTTTAACAGGTTTGAATTCAGAGTTTTCCTTCTTCTAGACTAGTTGCCTCACCAAGGCTGAAGAACCTAGTCTGCCCTACTATTTACCCATAGCTGGAGGGAGAATAATTGGATTCATACCTTTCCCAAGAGTATTAGTGTTATGTGAAATGCAATTAGTCTGGTCCAGGATTTGAACTCGTGTTGCCGTGTCCATTTCCTACGACGATAACCATTACACCACGGGCACCTCCACAAACTAGAACTAGAATTGATTGATAAGAAAAAAATCACTCGCCCACAAGTGTATTTTTCCTTTCCAGTGGATCATAGATTTAAAATGAAAGAAAGCGAAAAGATTGACAAATACTTGGATCTTGCTAGAGAGCTGATAAACTATGAAACATCAAAGCAACAGTGATAACAATTATAGTTGGTGACCTTAGAATGGTTCCCATTGTTTGGGAAAGAGACCAGAAAACTGGAGATTAGAAATATTACCGTTCCAGCATAATATTGAGTTAAAATAAAAGAAATAGAAAAGATAGACAAATATCTGAGTGTTATCAGATAGCTGAAAGGCTATGTAAGGTGAACTTGAGTGTCATACTAATTTTTAGAGGTGCCATTTGAACAGTTCCCAAAGCATGGTAAAGGGATAGGGGGAACTGGACATCAGAGGAATATTCAAGACCATCCAGACTACAACTCAGTTAGAATACTTAGAAGAGTCCAGGAAAACAGAGGAGACTTTCTGTCAATCAGATTCCAAGTGAAAGACTACCAGCTAAGGCTAGAGTAAAGAAATAACTCGTAAGAAATTATAATAATGCCTCAAATGCCCGGAAAAGAGGCTAGGAAAAAAAAGAATTGAGGCCATCAATTTCACTGTAGAAATCAGCTCGAATACTTTGAAGTGACCTGAAGGGACTTGCTGTCACTTAGGTCTTAGTGAAAGATCACCAGTTAAGAATGGTTTGAAAAACTCGAATGGAGAAAAAATAGGTTGCAGCGATACTCATAATGGTCGTAGCCTTCAACCAATCAACTGTTTTCCGCCAGGGTGTCTTTCTTTCACTAAAATACTATTATAATCACCTAGTTCGAAGTTCCGTGTAGGTTCCAGAGTTCGACAAACACCTGGAGAAGTCCGGAGGATATAACTGCCGAAACGTTGTGAAAATAACAAAAAAGATGAAGACAATAGTCCGAAAACCCTTAATGATAAAAATAATTCAGATTTCTATCTAAATTTATACGTAGGTGAGGCCAATACAAAGGTGAGAGGTGTACAACAAATCTTAAATCTAGCCGAGGTTTAGAAGATTTTGAACAAGCCTCGCACGTTCATATTTATTTATCTATTTATTTGCATAACTTTTTCTGAATTAATATTTTTTGCACATTTCACTGTAGAATAAAACTAATTTTTTAAACATATCAATTTGATACATAGATAAGTTTGAAACAGGTTCTACCACTCCCGGTCAGAGTAGACAATAGCAATGAAAGGTGGACTCGACTCACTCAAGATATCCGGAACTGGAGCCTCACTATTTGATGCCGTTTAATGTTAAACCCAGGACACCCATATTTTAAGAGGGGGGGTCTTACCCCTTAGCCGGGTATACAGTAGGCGTATTGTAAACCTCAACAACAATCCACTGAACAAGGAAAGTGGAAAATTAAAGAGTAATTATATGTTTGTCATTTTTTTTCCATTATCCATGTAAAAACGAGGATCTACGTCTTTTGAATCTTGTTCGGTATCAAATGACACAATGCAACAGTTACTACACTGTCATCATAGAATCTTTGCATCCAAAAGCAAAATTGTATAATTGTATGAAAAGGGTGAACTTATTTTTGGACTGCTGTTACATATTGAATAGATTGCCAATTAATTTTGTAAAGTAAGAGTAGAATTCAAAATATATGAATTCAAAAGTTAACTTGTAATTCGTTAGAAGAAGAGTCATGGAAAATAAACATTGATATGATGGACAAGTTTTGACCCCTGGCTGACCTTGTAGGGAATAGAAAAATAAATTAAATCAAATTAAAAACAATGATTGAAAATATGCAGAAACTCCCAGAAGCCCCGACAGGATGAGGGACGATGCATGCGCAAAGAAAAAGAACCGTCCCGACAAAAGAGAGAATCTCGTTCTCTTTCAGCTGTGACTAGCGGAGTGATAACAACTAAATCATTCTTGCTAGTGATGGAAGGTACCTTGCGTCCGTCTCTAGACGATGCGTTGACTAACCTTTCCACTAGTAGCAGCCGCCTCTTTTACAAACGACCCACGACTAAAACACCTAATTAAGACATCATATAACGGACTTGATGACTACAACTAAAAACACCGGATTTAGACATATCTCCCAAAAGCATCTAACACGTTAACGCTTTAAATTCTAAATTTGGACACATATACCCAAGAACGACTAACACATTTTAACTCCTTGACTGGGAGATTCAACCATTTCATTTGCATTCAGAAAGGATTTCCTCGCCCACTGAATTGTTGTTGAACCCAGAAATAAAGGGAAACTATAAAAGATATCTTCATCTCCTATCTTTTACTATCTTCTTCTTTCATATAATTCCCTTACAGCCTTCATATCCAAGAAGTTAAACCAGGAAGATAATGTGGGGTAAGTATAGAATAACCCAGAATGGAATCAGATAGCAAACAACAGCATTAATTACCTTTGAAACTCAATAACCTTTTGGCAGCTTTCTGATTTGTTCGTTCAGTCGCAGAAACGGATCAGTTAAGTAGAGTTAATGAGAAAATAGTCCGGAGCGTTGTAACAAATAGACACCTAAAAATTCTAAATTCCAGCCGTACGGTTGATGTAAGAATTTGTTTGAATGAAGACGTCGAAATTCAAACCAGTCAAACAAAATCCAACAAGGCTTTGTATCCATTTATAAAAACCCAAGTGGGTACAGAGTCAAGATAAACCCAAGCTCACTGGAAGAAGACCCAGATAGAAAGCCAGAGAATCCAGCCAAATAGATAAGTAGAAGTGAAAGAATAAAGAGTATACAACACTGCTACAAATTAATACTTGTTGTTCTCATAGTTTCCATGAAGATGAGTTTGGTTATGAATAATACCTAATAATATCCGTTTCAATTGTAGAATGTTCCACAAGAAATGATAAAATCCTAGCTTCTTGGAATAATAAGAAAGTATTTTTGAAACTTATTAGTGGACAATACAGTTCATCGAAACCCAATCATAGAATACACCGATTGCATCTCTGCAGGGGCTAGGACCTCCCCATCCAGACCAGTGTCCTGAATATGACTATAAACCATCAGTCCAGTCGGCTGGGGCTGTAAAATAAACCGACCGCATCTCTGCAGAGGCTAACATCCCCCCAACCAACAATTGTTCTGGATATGACATTAAGCAATCAGATGGTGGGGCTCCAGTCCTGTAACTTTGGGGAATGTGAAGTATTTCTTCATGGCCATTGTTCCCAGGTCTACTCTCGCCCGGAGTGGAAGCACTTGATAGGGTCTTCTCTCTGGGTCAAATATAACTGTTTGACATTTTAAAGTGTGAAAACAAATGACTTATGCTAAATTGAATTAATAGAAATTGATTTATTTGGTCATTTAACTGAGTGTAAATAAATGACGATACACAGCAATACTTGGAACTATATGATTGTGAACAAACGAATGAGTAATGTTAAACAGAATTATTAGTGTTGAATAGCAATACTTGAAATTCTTTATCTGTGTACTTAAAGTGAATCATTGGTATTACATTGCGATACTTGGAACCATTTGACTGTGTGCAAATGAATGAACAATGTTGAATAGAATTTGTGTTAGATAGCAAAACTTGTATCAACTTCACAATGTGCAAATACATGATTAATATGGAATAGAATTATAAGTGTTAGATAACAATGATTGAAATCATTTAACTTTATAGAAACTATAGCCATTCTAGTGTGCAAACAAATCAGTTGTAACTCATTTAAAAATGAAATTACTTACACACTATTCACTTACAAATCATACATGTATATCCATTCAAATATCCGCAAAAAAATGACTGATGTTAGATTGATAGTGTTAGATAGCAATACTTGAAAACATATAACTGTGTGTGAACTAATGATTAATAGTAAAGAGAATTATTCTTATTAGATAGAAATACTTGAAACTATTTGACTGTGTGCAAATAAGATGCACTCCTACTCGTTTGATGTGTTTACGAATCATATATATCTAATATATATGTATAAACAGGATTTGACTTTAAATAACTTACAATGTTTGATACTATTTACCAACCCCTCCGCTCGGGCAGGATATGACACAAGGTCAGTTTTTAAGCGGAGTTTAACAGGTTTGAATTCAGAGTTTTCCTTCTCCTAGACTAGTTGCCTAACCAAGGCTGAAGAACCTAGTCTGTCCTGCTATTTACCCATAGCTGGAGGGAGAATAATTGGATTCATACCTTTCCCACGGGTATTAGTGCTATGTGAAATGCAATCAGTCTCGTCCAGGATTTGAACTCGTGTCGCCGTGTCCAATTCCTACGACGATAACGACTACTCCATGGGCATCTCACAATGTTTGATATGCCATAAAAAACAACTAAATCAAACCAGTAAGTCAGTCCTTGTTTGGTGGGAAACAGAACCAGTTGGATATTAATCCTTTTACCCCTTTGATAACTTAAACAGTCAATTATGCATACTGTACAGCGAATTACAGACATCTTTTTCACTTAACTGATTTGAGCATTTCCTGGTGTCAGCAGTTTATATTAAACTGTCTACTCTGTTTCAATACATTTAACTAATAAATTAATACAGTTTCTTATATCCTGACATTTTGCATTTAGTGTTCTTATTAAAAAGGTAGGCTAGCTGACAATTGCCCGTGAGTTTAAATTTCATTGGATGTCCCATACCTCTGGCCATGTGCCAAACTATGGAAAGCTTCCTAAATGTTTACATTCTCTTTTTGTATAATTAGCATGGCGTAAAGACATTCCAAAGTATATTTCTCGAGCATTTCCGTTGACTTTAACACACTGACTAGCAAGTAAGGTCAATTATTTTAAAAGTCGAGACATTTTTACCTTTTATAATACCGTCGAGGAGGAGGAGGAGGGGGAGGAGGAGGAGGAGAAAGAGCCGAAGTGAAAATGAATGCTAACCAATCGATAAACCAATAAAAGACGCGTAATTATCATCGAACGAAATCGATTTGATGAACTGCACAGAAATCAGTGATCGATATCAGCTTTTTTTTGCTTTTTTTGTTTTTTGCGATGATTGGGTACTATGGTTCAAACTTAATAGAAATAATTCCATGGAATATATCGGTAGCAAGATGACTACAAAAAGAAAATCATTGGTTTGGATAAATTGCGGAATACTTTTATAATACCATTCAATAGATCAATGTTTGGGCGCCTCTCAAAGAGTAATGGTGAACGAGCTTGGTTAGCAGATCATTATTCATAAGTGCGACTCTCACTGGGTGGGTAATCTGACTAAAAGCTAAACCAAGCAAATCTGAACAAGGGATTACTTAGGAGAACAACTTCGTAGAATATGTATTTACGCAACCCCTACACTACGAGCAAGATGCGACAATATTCTTTTTGTGGAGTACTGCTGGTTTTTTAATTCAGAATGTTCCTTCTCCTATACTAGTTGCCTATTCAAAGCTAAAGACTCCAGTCTACCTTATTATTTACTCATAGCTCTTCTTAATGTAACTGTAAGCAAACTAGCCTGGTAAATTAACCATAGTGAGTTTGATCCTTTCTGGGTACCTCAAACTTTAACCCTTGTGTCAAATGTTAGTTCTGCTTTGTTTTTCGAGGACCAAACTGCGATATAATGGTTAACAAGCCAATCCCACAGCTACATCACTACTGAGAAGTGAGTTCTACTGTCACTTGAAGTCTCGTATTTGTGGCTGAGCCTAATGGTTATCGTCATATAAAATGGAATCGGTGCCCCGAGTTCAAATCTTGGTGTTTAATTCCGCGCTGAGTAATTAGTTACACTGGCTTCTTTAGCTGTGGCAGAGAAATCAATCTAAATAGAATACTGAGACTGTACCTCTGCAGAAGTGTAAGATCCCTACATCTGAAAGAGTGTCCTGATATGACATTAAACAATCTGATGGTAAGGTTCCAGTAATGCTAGAGCTTTGGGGAATGCAGAGTACTCATTCATTGCCATCGCTAGCAGGTCCACTCTGGGCCGGAGTATAGAACTGTTTGATATTTAAACTGGAGCAAATGAATGACTTATGTTAAATTGAATTGTTAGAAATAGAGCTACTTGATCATTTAACTGTGTGTAAAAAATGATCGATGTTTAATCGAATTGTTAGTCACACATAGCAATACTTGAAACCATTTAACTTTGTGCAAACGAATAAATAATGCTGAATAAAATAATTAGTGTTAAATAGCAATACTTGTAACCACTTCAAAGTGTGCAAACAAATGATGACCGATATTACATTTTTGCCGTTACATAGCAATACTTGCAACCATTTAACTGTGTGCAAACAAATTATCAATAGTAGATAGAAATATTTGTGTTTGGTAGAAATACTTTAAATCATTTAATTGTCTACAAAAGAATGAACTCAGAGTCGTTTAAAAGTGTACCAATAAAATGTGTTTACTAATCATATATTTGATATATATGTATAAAAAGAATTTGGCATTGAATAATCTACAATTGTTGATATGCCATAAAACCCACACCAAACCAAATCCTATATATTTGATATATATGTATAAGAAGGACTTCGCATTAAATAACCTATAATCGTTGATATGCCATAAAATCCAAACCAAAACTAACCAACGCTGTTCAAAAAATATTTTTGTCTCATGCTGCACGTGACGGGGTTGGGGTAAATACTTTATCCTGACTCTACGTTAAATTCAATTTTGAATTTAAATTTAGGTGAAGTTTTTCTTATCTGTGTGTCACGCGTAGTATAATGATTTGAGAGTTAGGCTAGCGCACCATTTTTAGTGAATTTGATTCTCACCGCGTGCTCCGTAATTCTGGCTTTGTAACAAACTAATTTAAATTTACTATTTACTTGTGCTTTCGTATCAGTGACGTTATTTTATTCTAAATCTGAAAGTAATAAAATGAAAGGGGAATGCTTCCAAACTGAAGCTCTATCAGTACTATTGTATAGCTGCACCACTTGGAGCTCATCGTATCTCCGAGAGGAAAAGCTAGATGCGAACTACAAAAGAAAGCTGCGCGCTATTTTGAGAAAATCCTGGCGGCAGCAGTACCTCATGAAACAGCAGCTGTTTGGCTAATTACCTCCCATCTCATAGACTATACAAGCCGAAAAAGACACGCTAAGCACAGCTGGTAAAGTAAAGACGAACGCATATGTGAAGTTCTTCTGTGAGCTCAAACACTTAAACACACCAAATTCACCTGACCAGCTAAAACCTACATTTATCAGCTCTCTATGCACACACACACAATATATATATATATATATATATATATAGAGAGAGAGAGAGAGAGAGAGGGAGAAAGAGAAAGAGAGAGAGAGAAAGAGAGAAAAAGGGTGAGAATAAGAAAGAGAGGGAAAGAGAGTGTCTGCTTCGATATTTCATTTGCTTAGTTTTGATCTTAAAGACACATTAGGGCCATTATGCCCCGGTTTAAACAGAATTTACGAGGGACGTTCGCAACTGAGATATAATGGGAATATATGAACTTCTACAAATGTTCAACATGAATAAAAATAAACAAAATCGAAAAAATAATCATTGATTACCTACCATTTCTTTGTAGTCACTCATATCAGTACTTTGCCCTTTTGATGGCTCTATAATGGTTAAAGACTCCCCTAAAAATGTGGCGGTGTCCTAGGTATGACACTAAACTGCATCAGATGTTGAGTCATCAGCTCTGCATCGTTGGGGAATGTAAAATAGCCCTTCATTGCCATTTCGCACAGGTTCACTCTGGCACTGAGTAGCAGTACATGTTAAGGTCTCATCTTTTGGTCAAATAAATTTATTTTTAATTATTTTTTATATCAGATATATACTTGAGATCACATAACTGAGAAACAACTTGAGAAACTTTACGAAAATATAATTATGAACGTACTATGTACACAATTCCTCAACATCTAGGCATAGAGAAACCCAAGACGAGTTCAGATGACTTTAGAATTAATCGATCACCTCTTTTGCTCAGAACTGAATAGGCTCATCGATACTTCATTTCGGAGACCTAGCAGACACCGACATCTTTGCGTGATAGCCCAGTTGGCTTTGGCTGTAGAATACACTGAGTGCATATCGGCAGAGTGTTAAGTCTCCCCCAGACGTGATACAAAACAACCTGTGGCTTTAGTAATGCTGGAGCTTTGGAGAATGTGGAGTACTCTTGTATTGCCATCGCTCTCAGGTCCACTCTGACCCGGAGTGGTAACATCTGATAGGGTCCTATCTATGGGTCAAATAGAACTTTTTGACATTTAAACTGTGTACTTTGACATTTAAATGGAATGCAAACAAATTATTTATTCTTTAGTGAATTCCTTGAAATAGAACTGTTTAATCACAGAACTGTGTAAACAAGTGTCTGATGTTTAATTGAATTGTTAGTGATGCATAGCAATATTTCAAAACATTTAACTTTGTGCAAACAAATGATTAATTATAAAAAAAAAATCATGTTTGATAGAAATAAGAGAAACCATTTAACTGTAAAAAAAATAATTAGCTCAGGCTCGCTCAAAAATCTTATCTATAAAACGTGTTTAGAAATCATATATCTAACAAATATAAATAATAAGGATGTGAAATTAAATAACCTACAATGGTTGATATGCCATAAAACGCAAGCAAACCAAATCATATATATTTGATATATATTTATAAAAAGTATTTGGCATTAATCTACAATGCTTGATATGCCATAAAGACCAACCAAACCAAATCGATTAAATTAATGGCAATTTTTCCAAGCTGTGGTCGTGTCCATACAATCTGGATGCACCACATGGACGCTGTCTAAACGTATAGAGAAAAAGCTTAGTGTGATTTACACTGTTTAGTTCTATTTAACTCATAGATAGGAACCTATCAGGTACTACCACTACGGGTCAAAGTGAACCTGGAAATGATGGCAAGGAAGGGGTACGCCGCATTCCCCAAAGCTCCAGTATTAATAAAGCCTCACCATCAGATTGTTTAGTGTCATACACAGGACGCTCGTTGCGGTAGTTTTACCCCTCTGCAGAGATGCAGTGCATTTTGCAACCCCAGCTGAGTGGACCGTAAACGATATTTTAATTAAAGTCAATTTAAGATAGATTTGGTTCAAAAGAACCCATGTATTTAATGCGCAAGTATTGACTCGACTTCCCATGAAGACATAATTTGACACAAAGTCATTTTCGTGGTAGTCCATGCAGGAATCGAGGTTCATGCGTGGCTATTACAAAAAAAAATGTTTGATACCTCAGTATTTAGGGTACCTCAGGTACCAAGTGATGAACTCAGCCTTGCCAAGCAGGTATATCGTGATGGCAAGGTCACCTGGGATCAGTCAATGCGGATAATAACCTCCGACAGACAAGAACCCCTGGTGGCTCCCGGAAAAACAAGGAGGAGACAAGGACGTGGGATTAATGCGTTAGAAGTTAACCGACTTCTCACCAAGTCAGGATTTGTCACAAAGACATTTCATTTTGAGCAGTCACGCACGAATCGAGACTCATCCGACGTCGTCACAAAATTGGTTGTTTTGTTCAATTGTTCAATTTTGGGCACCTCAGGCGCCAAGTGATGAACTTAACCATTATTACCTAGGCCGACCCACCCATGGGAACAGGCACAAGGCATAATATCACCCACGTCACGCAAATATCAGCAGATCCCCAGAAAATAAGGTGCGGGACAAGCCCTTGGGATTAATAGGTACTTAACTGACTTCCCACTAATCCAAGTTGTCACACGAGGTCATTTTATCGTGGGGTTCCATGCACAAATATTTGATTTCGTCAGCATTACCCATCCTAGGGTGTATCAAGTAAACCTTGCAAAGCAGGTATTGCCTGCGGAAACGCCCCCATGGACAAAGCCATTCAGCTTAATAACATCCACCACGGGACCTAGATGCTAGGCAGACCCCCAGAAAACCAGCTACAGACGAAACTTGTGGGACTGATAATTATACAACCTTCCACCTCGTAGGATTTGACACAAGGTCATTTTATTGAGGGAAGACATGAACGAATTGAGCTTCCTGAGTGGCTGTACCAAAAGATGCATAACCTAATCGAAATTCCATAACTTGGTGGGTGTTCAGGCGCAGTGCGACGAACTCAGCCCTGCCAAACAGTGGGTAAGGCTTTCTCGGACCAGGCTGTTAATACAATACACCCCAGTTGACGTTGACCCCAGATTACCCCCAGAAAAACAGGATGGGGTGAGATATTTATCCCTAGTTCCCACCATGCAAGATTTGACACAAGGTCTGTTTTAAAGCGGGAATTTGCACACAAATCTAAACTTATGCACTGCTGGTCAATATTGCTCATAGATTTACTTGGCCCAAAGGCCAGTGCAATGCGAATCTATGCCAGGTACACACCAGACCCGAAGATCTACTGCAAGTGAATCATTGCTTTTCGTCGATACACCAAGTGCAATGTGAATCTATGTTTTCCAATACTTGTCACCGATTCACTCGACCAAAAATGTCAAGTACAATGTGAGTCTATGTTTGTCAAAGACTTCCGAAAACAAAAGTTCAAGTGCAATTTAAATCTTTACTTTATGAATTCCAGGTAACCCTCAGAAAACCGTAAGGGAGATATTTATCCGTACCTTACACCTGATAGGATTTAACTCAAGGATGTTCGATGTATACTTTTCCCAAAGGTTTTAGCGCTATGTGAAATGCAAACAGCCTCGTGAGAGATTTGAACTCGACGTCTTCAATTCGTACGACGAAAACCGTTACACCATGAGTGTATCCTCGAGTAAATTTTAACAGCCGTTATATTAGATGCAAAATATACTATGTGTTAAATGGTAGAAGAGGATATATATATATATATATATATATATATATATCGACATCGAGAAAATTCTCAGAAAAAATCGAAACAGCTTTCGAAGGAATTGCTCTACAACCTCATCGAACCATTAAAGGGGTGTGAGTAAAGACTTTTGGGGCCACTCTATTGTTCGTAGATTTTTCCAAATCAAGTGGGGATGAAGAGAGGGCGAGAGCGGGTATGAGCTGACTCTTGCACTACTGGTCATAGGTTCACTAGCCCCGAAGGTCAGGTGCCAGTGAGCCATTGCTTGTCATTGATTCATTAAGTACAATGTGATCTGTGCTTGTCAATGCTTGTCATCGATTCAGTAGGCACAAAAGACCAAGTGCAATATGAATCCATGCTTAATTGTGCTTTTCAATGATTCATTGGGCCAAACTGTCAAGTGCAATGTGAATCTTTGCTTGTCATTCATTCCCCCACTTGGCACGAATGCCAGGCGTACCTCGGAAAATCGAGGAACAAGGATAAATCCGTGGGATTGGCGTGTTGAAAAATCTGGTTAAGGGTGCTATACATTATTTAGAGATATAGGTTTGCATCGTAAATGGGTGGATAATATGCATGGCGGTTTTTAAAAACTGAACCTAATGAATAATCACTTTGTGATATTAATTTCTAATCTGATTGTTTTGGTTTAGTTTGGTTTTATGGCATATCAACCATTGTTTGTTATTTCGTGCCAAATCTTGCTTTTATATTAAATATATGATTTGTAAACACATTTCTAATTACAAAGAGTTAAAGGATGAAATAGTTCTATTCCAAACAATTCAATTTAGCTTATGTCAATAAATTTTAATGGTTCCAAGTATTGCAATGCATAACTAACAATTCAATAAAATATCAGCCTCTAGTTTACACAAAGTTGAATGATCAAACAGTTCTTTTTCATGGAATTCAATTTAACATAAGTCATTTGTTTGCTCTCAGATTAAATGTCAAACAGTTATACTTGATCCATAGATCGGACCCTATCAGGTGCTACCACTCCAGGCCAGAGAAGACCGGGGGGTGTTGGCAGTGAAGGAGTACTTTAATTTCCTCAAAGGTCTAGCATCACTGAAGCCTCACCATCAGATTTTTTAATGTCATATCTAGGACACTCGTTGGGGTCACCCTTCTCCAGGGATGCAAGTTTTGTATTCTACAGGCCTAACTGACTGGGATGAGATGGTTCCATGTTATATCCAGGACATTTGTTGCGGTGGTTTTACCCCTCTGTAGAGATGTAGTCGGCATATTTTACAGGCTTAGCCGACTGGGCTATTTCATCTTTTAACAAGACAAAACAATTCACAAATACCTCGTTAATGAACGTTTATTGTAATAAACTTGATGGAGTTGAGTTTTTTGTGAGTTCGAAATCCAGTCGCGCTATTATGCTCATTTGTGGACTAATGCCCTCGAGAAAGGTATGGATTCCTTCATTACCCACCAGGAGCAATGGGTTGAATAGTATCCCTACTATTCTTCTACAAGAATGGCTTTGGTATTATATAACCCACGAAAGTTGATATGCCATAAAACAGAGGAACCCAAACAAAAACAAATAAATAAATAAAAAAGTAGTTCTCAGTAGGAAATGTTGTCTCTGGCTGACTGCCACATCATCTTCCTGGTGATTATGATGAAGTTCTATATCCTCTTTACAGATCCTTTTCTCAAAAAGACTGTAAAGTCAAAGTCAGACATGTAATCTTAAACAGGGCTATTAGAGTTAACCCTGAAAAGGACTTTGAATGCTGGAAATGTTCGGCTGCTACAATTGATTTGCTGGACCACTGCGTTGGTGCATGTGACTGGAAAGAGGCATCTGGTGATGTGTGTAATATATTAGGGTGTAATTAATAATATTATCTCAATGATAATTATATGATTTGCTTTATTATTTAGTTTGGTAAGGTCGTGTACTTGTTACAAATCTTTGAGTGTGAGTGTATTTTGTCGCAAGAGTTCATATGGTGTCGTTCTTGCACGTATGGTGGTGTGGCAAGTTTGACAGATTGCTTTGTAAATTGCCAGAGTGATGTATTTTCAAATTTTTGTTGAAGATAGATGTTAAAAATAAACAAGTCTCGTCGTCGAATTAGGAAAAGATTGATTTAAGCTAGATAAAAGTTAATAACACGTGTTCTAATATGACTTGTTGACGCAATGATTAAGAAAATATTTTACAAGAAAACATAATTTTGGATTAAGGGGAGTTAAGATTTGAAACCCAAAGAGAGAATTTGTTGGTGCGAATAGGTTAGAATGGTGGGTAGGTACCTTTTTGTAGCTGCAAGTCAATTTTAAAATTCAACGTGGGCCACGGTGTTTAATGTGTGCTGGTACCAGTGAAAAGGATCAAGTTACCCTTTTGCAACGGGCCAAAGGTCCGCAGTTGACGACTTATCGGGTAAAATTACGTGAGTAGGCACGTAGCCTAACGAAGAAAGGGGGAAATAGGAAAAGGGAACAGTCATCAATAATCCATGCTGCTCCAGTATCTTTTTTCACACAAAAAATAATTCCAAAATTGTATCCCTAAATCACCCTCAGCATATTACTCCTTTGACTCACTCTGGCCATTCTTTACTATTGGCCTTCGCTCTTGATAATTCCTCAAGACGGTACTCAATATCCGCACAGATCTGCTGCATGTAAGTTTTTGATGG
Source organism: Sepioteuthis lessoniana (assembly GCA_963585895.1). Classification (NCBI taxonomy): domain Eukaryota; kingdom Metazoa; phylum Mollusca; class Cephalopoda; order Myopsida; family Loliginidae; genus Sepioteuthis; species Sepioteuthis lessoniana. The sequence goes on along the minus strand of OY757923.1, from coordinate 35,655,098 downwards.
TCGGCCAACACTGGTGCGTTTGTGTGTACTAATCTATAAAATAATTTAGCTTATAAGTTCGTCCTTAATTACTCCAGCAGAGTGTAACACGTCTTGGTCGTCTTAGATGGTTTGTGAGTTTGGAAGCGAGTGGTCGTTCAGCTGCTGTTTTGTGTAATGCTGCTCCAGGATTCGCTCAAAACAGCATGCAAAATTCTTGGGCAGTTCCCATCTAGCTTTTATTCCAGGCGTTTTGTTTAAGTCCAAGCGGTGCAACCTTACGGTAGTACTGCCACTACTACAGCTTGGAAGAGTTCCTATTTTGTTTTATCAGAGAGGACAGATGGTTGATATTGATTCTTATTTAATTGTTCTTAAGTTGTAATCAATTAAAGTAGACCAGATATAGTTACTGAGGTAGGTGAAATGGCATAATAATTTCAGACAATTTGAATTTGAATACATTTGAAACTTAAGATATCAAGATGTTCAGCCATTTCATGGCCATAGTTTAAACAATGAATTCAATGATGATGGATTGAATCCCTCGTGACCTGTCTCCCCATCCCCACATCGCCTTTTGAATTATCATCCGATGGAGACTTGCCATCACCCATCATCCACATGGCAATAACAGATGATAGAGAGAACGAGACAGTTCACAACGGCTGTAGATGTAAACAAAGTAACAAAGCAAGAATGGACTTGGCTTAAACCAAAGAAGTGGACATGGTTGAACGATGGCCAACGAGCGGGTCAGTTTCTAAATTTAAAATCTTTCAAAGTTAGCTAACACGCGATTGGAGCTTCCCGACAGTTTACTCAATTTAAACGGTGACAAAAGTTAGAATGCATCGTCAAGAGACCACGTTTAATTCGAACCGATTTCGGACGGTATGTGCATGTGCAAATGCGTCTATCAGGGTTTTTTTTGGTTCTTTACAGGTTTCGTAAATGATATATAAACTAGTTTACTGCAACCCGTGGTAGCAATTATAAAAACTCAATTCCGATTATCTTTCGTTTATTCTCATGATTGATTTGGATTGGATGGTTTTATGACATATCAACCATTTTAGGTTATTTAAAGCCATACACGGTTTATATATATGTATCAAAATATATATGATTTGAAAAACGCATTTTGTTAATGACATTTTTAAACAAGTCTGAGATCATTTTTCTCTCACAGTTAAAAGGTTCCAAGTATTGCTATGTATAATTAACAATTCAATTAAGCATCAGTTATTTGTTTATATACAGTTAAATGATTAAACTCTTTTATTTCAAGTCCTTTGTTTGCACAGTGTTTGAATCTCGAACAGTCCTATTTCTAACCATGCAATTTAGCAGAAGACATTAGTTTACTCTCAGTTTAAATGTCAAACAGTTCTATTTGACCGATGAATATGCCCCTGTCAGGTGCTACCACTCCGGACCAGAGAAGACAATGGATCAATGGCAACGAAGGCGTCTTACGTATTCCCAAAAGCTCCCAAAATTACTGAAGCCTCATCATCAGATTTTTTAATTTCATATCAAAGAAACTCGAGTGGGAAGCTTATCCCTTTGCAGAAATGCAGTTGGTGTATTCTACAGCCCCAGCTGAATGAGCCACTAGACTCTTGTAGGTGATGGTGTTTTACCCCTCTGCATAGATGCAGTCGGGGTATTCTACAGCTCCAGCTGAAAGAGTCTATAGACACTTGTTGGGGGTGGGGTCTTACCCCTCTGCAGAGATGCAGTCAGTGTATTCTAAAGCCCCAGCTGAATGAATCAGTGGACACTTGTTGGGGTTGAGATTGGGGTTATACCCCTTTGCAGAGATGCAGTCGGTGTATTCTACAGCCCCAGCTGAATGAGTCAGTGGACACTTGTTAGGGTTGGAGTATTAACCCTTTGCATGGATGCAGTCGGTGTGTTCTACAGCCCCACCCGACGGGGCTGTAGCTGATTTTGAACGCCCAACTCTTTAATTATTATTGCTTTTTACTTGTTTTAAAAAAAGTAAGATTCAGCCCATCACCTACAACCATTCGAGGTTAGTACTTTACCTTATATATATATATATATATATATATATATATATATATATATATATATATATATATATATTCATTTGTTTATTTATTTATCTGGGTCCTATTGATTGAGAAGTTGCCCAATTTTTTGCTCACGTGCTCTTTCGATTATATCGATTAATCTTCACTCAAGGGGATTTTTTTGTACATATTATTTGATTTTTTTTTATTCTGGCACATTTAAAAATAATTCGACCTTCAAACTATTTGTTCGCTAATCATATGTATTTAATATGTATGTATAAACAGGATTTGGCTTCAAATAATGCACAAAGGTTGATATGCCATAAAAACACAACCAACCAAACTTTATATTTATGATCATTTGTTTGTACACAATTATATGCTATCAAATATTCCTACCATCAACATCATCCTCATCATCCTGTCGCGCCGCCAGCACGGATATCCCTGACCCACTCCCGCCACCAGACTCTATCGTCCATCGCTCCCGGTAGGTTCTCAAGGCTACATCCTGCATTGGCACACAGCTGTTGTAAATAGGTTCTAGCTGCTCGTTCTGCCTTTGCTCGTCTATGTGATGGGGACCACAGGTGTATATATCGCTTATGAGTTCGTCTGAACTTCTCCAGCGGTGTCCCGCATGTCTGGTTCGTCTAACTTGGATAGTTTTTGTAATGGGTGGCCGTACAACTGTTGTTTTGTGGGGTGCTGCCTCCAGGAATTGCGAGCAATATTGAACAAGTATTCTTACCAAATACTTATATTTTGCAAATACTTATATAGTTTCAAATATTCTAAGGTATTATGTAGTTTTAAGTATTTCAAGTAATTATATGGTTTCAAGTTTTATATTATATATTGCTCTTTTCACACACGGTTCAATTCTTTTAAAGTTTTCCAATTATTATTTCCTATCTAATACTGGTTATTTACATTTGGTTTATTTAATGGCACATCAACCTCTTATTGATTATTCAATGCCAAGAATTCATAACTATGTATATTTCAACGTTCTTTTGCAATCATTCTTATAAACTGCATTCATATTTTTTGTCTATAACAATAATGTGTTTGTACACTGTTGTATGGTTTCAAGTATTCTTATCCAATAATAAGAATTTTAAAACTCATCCATTCGACCTAACAGATACTACCACTCCGCACCAGAGTGCACCTGGGAGTAATGACAATGAAGGGGTACCCCATGCATCTGACAAAATAAACATCGCACCCAAACCATACCAGTTGGCTGGGGCAGTAGAATACACCGACTGCATGTCTGTAGAGGAGTAAGACCCTCACTATCAGTGTCCTGGATATGACATTAAACCATCTGATAGTGAAGTTCCAGTCCTGGAGGTCTGGAGTACTCCTTCATTGTCATTACTCCCAGGTCCACTCTAAGAAAGAGTGTTAGTACCTGTTAGGTGTCAAACAGAAGTTTAATAATTTACAATACATAAATCCATTTAATTGTGTACAAACAAATGATTATTACGAAATTGAATTATTAGTAGAGATCAATATTTGAAACCATTTAACTGTGTGCAAAATTTTTTTTAGCAAAAACAAAGACATTTTTACACTCAAAACTGCCATAATAGTAATACTTTCTTTTTTGATTTTTTTCCCTTTTTTGTCTTATTCTTTCTTTTTCAGATCCTTTTAGATACTCCAATATAGTCAATGTATTTGATGAAACGGTATACGCCTGAACCCTTGCCCCTTTCATTTCTTCTTTCTCTTTCACTTTCCCCCCAAAAAAAGCCTCTCACATTCATATTTCCCTCTTTCTTACTGAAATTAATCCACTTCTATTTGGTCAAATCTCTGATGACACTCGGTACACTAGGTGCCACCAAATTCCTTCCATTTGCTCTAACGGTTACAATCAAAACCAAATTAACCCCTATTATCATCACTTAAACCTATATCTATATTTCCCTCTTTGTTCACATATTTATCTCTTATTTTTAGACCCTTTCCCTCTCTTTTTCCCTTTTGCATTCTCCATTATTTTATCTATTTCTTCAATTGCTAAAATGGAGTAAAGCGCAAAAATTCTTTCATCTGATGAAATTCTTCTGTTAATAAAGAACGAAATATTACCACTACGCCCGTTGTAAGTGTTTGATTTATCCACTTTTTGACTTATTTTTATCAAAGTAATGATGCCAACTAATTATTCACTTAAAGGTCATACACACATATAACTCACATTAAGTCGGTAATTCGTTCCTGAAAAGGTGACTTCAGTCGAGAATAACTTAAGTCGAATTTACTTGTCATTAGGCTTAAACACAAATAACCATTCCCAATCCTGTATTTTATTTACAAAAGGATTTTAATCATATTTTGCCAATAAGAATCTATTTTAAGATTACAAACAAATAAATTTTAGTTTTTAATATCGTACAGAAGAAAAAGTAATCTAAATTTACAAATACATTTATGTTCATACTTTTAAATGTAGATGTTTACAATTTGGCGATCTGTGCAGTACATCGAATACTCTTTATTTGTGAATGTGGTTTGTTCTAAAACATAAAATAAAGACCGCTAAATAAGACGACAACACAGAATCACAAATGTTTGAACATTTCGTTCTCTAAGATTTATGATGATTATATTAACATTTACTTTAAATGTGCGCATTTTAATATGATTTTATGTACTTATATTCTTATTTATTGTACTGTAACATGATTTTATGCGCTTTTAACGCTTTTCTAGTGACATCAAAACTTCAATATGTGTGATGGACAGACGTAAAGTCGTTTAAAATTACTTAAACTTGATTTTTATATTCCATATACTTTTAGATAAACGACATATAATCTGGAACGACTTTAGAAACAACGTAACCCGATCTATTCCTGTATGTAAAAGTAAAGTTGGCGACTATTGTCGAGGGTGACCCGAAAGCTCTCTTTTCGATAGCTACTACACCGAGGTGTAGGGGAGGGCGCTACTCCGTCCCTGGATTGCTCTACTTTACCCTTGATCCGTACCTTACAATGCTGAGTGTTAAGCAAGGAGGCATCAAGTACCATTTTTTGAGTCTTTGGTATGACTCGACCTGGGATTGAACCCAGGTCTCCCGGGCCATTGGCGAACACTCCGTCATCTTTGAAAGCGATTGGGAGTAGAGCTTAGAGCAAGTTCTTTATCGATTGGACACAGATACAAACAAAAAACAAGCAAGAAAACTAGAAAAATATTTTCGTTGTCTTTAACCAAACTTGTTGCTAATATATATATATACATATATTAAATAACTTACTGAATAAGATAAGGGAAAAAACCCGCAAGTGATTCGAAGATAAAAATATACAACGAATCACTGTCTAGTGGGGAAAATATATATATTGGAAAAAAAAGAAAAGACCAACCTTGTCATACCAATTGAAAAAAAAACAACAGATACGCAATTGATTGGTCAAAAGAAAAACCCACCGTAATTGCTACTAAGCTACAAGTGTCAAAAAGTGCTCAATACTAAGTAGACCATATATATATATATATATATATATATATCAAACGAATAAGAATTCTGTTTTGTAATTCCATAATAAATTTATTTCAGTCATATTAAATCACCTCATCTGATGGAAGAAATACAGTATTTGAATAATACGACTGGAATAAGCTTATAATTACAAAATTACAAATATTGAATTTTTTTCGTTTAATTAAAAGGATGTTTTTGCTTTGCTTTGTAAGTGATTTTCAGTTTACATTTAATGTGAAATTAATAACCTTTTACAACGAGCATTCAATTGGATATTCCTATTCTTGGATTATTACCTTTTAATAATCCAAGGAGAATAGGATTATCCGATTGAGACTATATAACTAATGAGACTACTTTCCTCGGATTATATATACATAAATATATTAAGGCTCAGAATGTAATTACGTTTTACCGAATAGGATATGAAAACAGATCTACGTTAAATTTATATGACCAAAAAGAAGATGTACAACCAATTACCTCCCATCTCACAAATCATAGAAGGAAAACTACCGACGATCTCTTATGGATTCCTACACATGGACACCGTAGCGTTAACTGACTAACAAAAGCTTACATTCATAAATTTTGTGTGGAGACTGGACCCCATCGATAAGACTTACCAAGAGTTATGGTCATGAAAGACGGATGGCGAGAAAAAGTCACGTGTTAGTGCATTCTGAAACAAAAAATCTGGAAATGGGTTTTCAAAGTTTTTTGTAGAACACCCACCTCACTTCTTTAAACGTAGAATCGAAACAGCCTTCTCGTTTGGCTTCAATTATTCACACACAGTTATATGGTTTCAAATATTTACTTCTAATAAGCCGCACACAATTATATGGTTTCATGTATTTCAAAAAATTATACAGTTTCAAACGATAATAATAATAATATTCGCAAGAAAAGTTGACCACCTAATGAACAGGTAGAACATCAAACTGTTTGTCAAATTTTTTTAAAAATTGGAAACCCTAATACAGGCAGTAAAAATATACAGTAGGAATATAGGGATGGAATTTGGCATAGAAAAGTGTGCCATGCAAATACGAAGAAGCGAGAAACGACAAATTACAGCAGGAATAGAACTACCAAATCCAGGAAAAATCAGAACGTTTAGAGAAAGGGAAATTTACTAATCCTGGGGAATATATGGAAGCGAATAATATCAGCAAGCGGGGATGAAAGAAAAAAATTAAAAAGAGTGTCTAAGGAGAACGAGGAAACTACTGGAAACCAAACGATATAGCAGGAATATCCTCAAAGGGATAAATTCCTGAGCTGTCCCCTTTGTAAGCTACTCGGGACGATTCTTGATGTGGACAAGGGAAACACTTTAATAAATGAGAAAATTAATGACTATGCATTAGGGCTTACATCCCAGAGATGACGTAGACTATATGTGTCAAGAAAAAAAGGGGGAAGAGGACTCGCCATCATTGGAGACTCAAAGACCTAAAAGACTACATAAAAAAAGGACTTAGAAAGGCTAATTACTGCGACCAGAAACAATACAAACAACACAAGCATCAATAGAACAATAATAACTAAAAAAAATAAGAATAGGAAGAAAAACGAATGTATGGATATTTCAAGCGACAAACAAACAAAATCTCACACGAGATAACTTGGACATTGCTGAAAAGGGAAACCTTAAGAAAGAAACGGAATCTCTTCTAATAGCAACAGAAAACACCAACGCCATAAGGACCGACTATGAGAAAGCAAAAATAGGCATGACGCAACAAAATAACAAACGTAGGATATTTCAAGCGACAAACAAACAAAATCTCACACGAGATAACTTGGACATTGCTGAAAAGGGAAACCTTCAGAAAGAAACGGTATCTCTTCTAATAGCAACAGAAAACAACAACGCCATAAGGACCGACTATGAGAAAGCAAAAATAGGCATGACGCAACAAAATAACAAACGTAGGATATTTCAAGCGACAAACAAACAAAATCTCACACGAGATAACTTGGACATTGCTGAAAAGGGAAACCTTAAGAAAGAAACGGAATCTCTTCTAATAGCAACAGAAAACAATAACGCCATAAGGACCGACTATGAGAAAGCAAAAATAGGCATGACTCAACAAAATAACAAACGTAGGATATTTCAAGCGACAAACAAACAAAATCTCACACGAGATAACTTGGACATTGCTGAAAAGGGAAACCTTAAGAAAGAAACGGAATCTCTTCTAATAGCAACAGAAAACAATAACGCCATAAGGACCGACTATGAGAAAGCAAAAATAGGCATGACGCAACAAAATAACAAACGTAGGTTATGTGGTGATAGAGATGAAATTATCAATTATATGATAACCTCATGCACCAAATGAGCGTAAAAAGAGAATAAGATTAGACATGTGTACTTGGTGGGGGAAGGTGATCTATTTGGAACTGTACAAGAAATTTAATTCCGACCATACGAATAAGTGGTATATGCATAACTAGGAATCTGTCCTGGAGAATGAGAAACACAAAGTTCTCTTGAATTTTGAGATACAAACAGATAACCTAATCTCGGCCAGACGATCAGATCGAGAGATAGTCAATCAAAAAAAGAAAAAAAAACCTGCTGAATAGTGGGTTTTGCCGTCCTGATAGATCACTGAATAAAATTAATAGAAAGCGAAAAGAGATATCAAGATCTAGATCTTGCTGGAGAACTAAAAACAGTGACGGTTATATCAATTGTAATTGTTGTACTTAGTACAGTCACCAAAGGACTGGTACAAGGACTGAAGGACTTGGAAATAAGAGGACGAGTGGAGACCATCCAAACAAAAGCATTGTTGAGTTCGGCTAGAATACTGAGAAGAGTCCTGGAGCCTTGAGGAGACTTCTTTTCATTAAGTCTCCAATGAGAAATCATCATGTAAAGCTGGTGGGAAAAGCTCTAAAATGAGGAAAATGATACTTCATAAATAATAATTGCAAAAATTAACTATTCTTAATATACATTATTTGTACACAGTTATATGGTTTCAAGTATTCTTGTCTAATGCAAATAATTTTAAATAGATCTATTTGACTTATAAACTGGACCCTAAACTGTACGATCCCAACGACTCAGAGTGGACCTTGGAGTAATAGCAAGGAAAAGGTAACTCCACACACCCAAAACTTCAGAACTGGACCCTGACCACCGTATATAGTTTTGATTTATACTTAGAAGACCCATTTCAAGTTGAACCAGTGACAGTAAAAGACGATAGTATGCAGGATACGTTTGTCTGTACGATCTATCAGTTAAAAAATTTGAGATTTGATTATGTAGAACATTCTCAAATTTCTAGTTGAAATTCATGTTCACTACTCAGTCTCTTGACGTTGTAATTTGTTCTTTTGGTTCAAATTTCTCATCATTGAATTAACGTTTCATTTCCGTGAACATGAAAATTAATTAAAAAGTTATCAACACAAAAACAAACATAAGAATGCCATTCGCACCGTGTGACGAAGATTAAAGAAATACGGTGGCATAGTAAGGTATGACTGGCACCTAAGAATATAGAATGCTGTTTTAGCAAGGAAGCCATTAGTCAACCATTTGATGAAGTCTTTCCTGGTGGTACAAATATTTTAACAGCAGTATTGTATGAAGTGAAGGAGCATGTATGTTAAATTCTTAGACCGAGCGCGTCAATAAGCAATTATTATTCCGAATAATTTATCGAATAACGGAAACGTTCTATGTCAGCACGTCACCTTTATTCAAGGATAAATAATTTCGTTTCATCTAAATGGACTCTAATTAAAGCCAACATCAAGAGTTCACTGAACGTTTCGTAATTAAAGTTTTACAATCTTTTCCATTCATATAGCCAAGAGGAATGAAAACGTCATAAAATGTAACATCTATTTGACCGGCGAAGCACTAAAATGCAGCAAAGTAATTACACATGCGGTGTCGAACATTTTAATAGCCATTTCTAATTTAGAGTTACTAAGAACAAATTGTTAAAATTCTTTACCTTTCTTTTGGTCTTTTATTCAGAAATATATGCAAATCACTCGTTAGAATGAAATGATAGGATTGGACACTTTTTATTTCCATATATTTTTTAAATCTTAACATAAACTGCAATAGGGTTTGGTTTGATTCTTTGTTTAAACGCCAATCAATTTTTGTTGGTTATTACAAAAGCCTTAGCTGGTGAATAGGATAAGGGGGTTCATAAATTTCCTAAGGTTATTAGTCCAAAAGTGAGCGCAATAACATGACTAGAGTTCAAACTCGCTTACTACGATGTCGCAGTCTAGTGAGTTAACCACTACGCCACGGGGATCCAACCCTGCAATATGGACGGTAACCATCGAAATAGTTAAGGCACCTCTACTAATTTGAGTTTATTTCCTAAGTGTATTAATATTTACAAGTTTGTCTGCCGACTTATCAATGAGTTATATATATATATATATATATATATATATATATATATAGGTGTGTGTGTGTGTGTGTTTATTCATGAAAAATTCTTATAAAAGTTTAATTTTTCAAACAAAAGCTAATCAGATTTTCTTATTTCTTATGAAACATTACACAATCAAAATGAATAGTATTAGTTATAATTCATTACCACACTCTACTGGTGATGTATTAAAAGCAAATACTTTCCATGAATGACAAAATTTTACAGCAATCGGTATAACATTCTAGGATTTTGAATGCTACAAATGTGAGAGATGTCTTTTTGAATAAAAGTTAAATTGTGAAATTAAAATAAGTCCTTTCTATCTTTCTAAAAATGTTATTGCAAATCAGTCGAAAGATTTCAAAAGCTAACCTTTCAATTTGGCAAATTTCTCAGTTTAACAGCTGAAAATGGGTTACATCGCGGCAATCTAGGTCAATAGAAGCATATTTCTACTTTATTTAAATACTTAAGATCACTATTTCCAGAAAGTGTTGTGAGTATTGTCTTACAATACTGTATATATTGTCAAATCATATATATATATATATATATATATATATATATGCGTGTGAGTCTATTCGAAGTTTTGAATAATCAAAACACTCTCATGGAATGTAACCAAATAAGGTTTATTTTTCAGCATAGTCCCATTTGTGGTCACCAACTTTTCTCGTCAGTTTTGCAGTGCTTGGATCCCATACGTCAAGAAAGAATACATGATATCATCACATAAACTTTTCAACCTATATATGTATATATATATATATATATATATATATATGTGGTGTGTGTGTAAAATACACGCGATATACAAGCATGTATACAGCATACATGATATATATATATATATATATATATATATATATATATATATATATAAGCGTTAGCAAACCAATATTTAGAAACTATCTTTTGACCCAGTTGGCTTGGGAAGCAGAATACACGAACTGCATCTCTGTATATGGCATTAAACAATCTGATAGTGAGGTTTCAGTTATGCTGGACCTTTAGGGGAATGTGGAATACCCATTCATTGTCATCGCTCTCAGGTCCTCTCTGACCCAGAGTGATATAACCGATAGAATCCTATCTATTGGTCAAATAGAATTGATATTTAACTGTGTGTAAACTAATAACTTGTGTTTAATTGAATTCTTAGTGATACATTGCAATACTTGAAAACTTAAATCTTTTTATATCTTACACATAGACATGTACATACATATTCGTTGGTTAGTTGGTTGGTTCTTGGGTTTATGATATATCAACTTTTGTAAGGTTATTTAACGCCAGATCCATTTTTATACAAATAATCAGTTCTATTTCGCACCATTCAGTTTAGCATGAGTACACCGTTTAATTGTCAAAAACATTTCAAGCTATTTAGTTTATTCAAACTGTTCTAATTCAGCTAAATCAATTTAATATAAGCATAGATATTGTTTAGACATTTAAATGTCAAAACAGTTCAATATTAAACAATTCAGTTTAGTGTAAGTACTGTTCCATTTCAAACAATTTAGTTTAGCATATGTACGCAGTTTAAATTTAAGTACACAGTTTGTCAAAATATTTCTACTTAAAGATATTCAGTTTATGCAAACAGTTCTAATTCAAATAATTTAGTTTAGCATAACTATGCAGTTTAGTTCCATTTAACCCATAGATAGGACCCTTATCAGGTGCTACCATTCCGGGCCAGAGTGAACCTGGGAGCAATGGCAATGAGTGTGTGCTCCGCATTCCCCAAAGTTCGAGCATCACTGGAACCTCACCATCAGATTGTTTAGTGTCATATCAGGACACTCATTGGGGAAACTTACCCCTTTGCAGAGAAGCAGTCGGTGTATTCTACAACCCCAGCCGATTGGGCAACATGCTTATAGAGACATACATAAGTATCTACAAATATACACGTGATATATATATATATATATATATGCTTATTTAAGCGTGTATATATATATATATATATACGCTTAAATAAACATTTACGAAAATACAAATATACACTTATATAAACCTATATACTGTTGTATCGTTGGTTCAATAAAGGTATTCCACAGGTACAAGCCGAAGAGTTGGCAAGTCTGTCGGAGAGCGATTAACGCTTTCTCTCTATGAAGTGGTCAGACACTGTCCATTTATATCTTTACCGGTGTCATACTAAAAAGAGTCATTGAGTGTATAGTTCCGGTATAACATGTACATATATGCATATTTATAATTAATGTATATGAGTGTATTTCACAGAGATAAGTGAATTCTCTCATATTTACTCTGTCTGTCTGTCTGTCTGTCTCTTTCACACCCACACTTTCTAGACTTTCATATAAACATAAAAGAATATATATATATATATATATGAGGAACAATGTATATATATATATATATATAGAAAGGGAGAGAGAGAGACATAAGTGTTCATTTTATCTAAACTCAATTATATACAAACCTGACGCTGTGTTTTGAGGCTATGTCTTTTTATATGCTAGTTAAAACACAACAAGAAAGTCATATTAGTTCTGGATATCAAGTTAAAACCCAACCATTTCAGTATCATCCAATCCTGTTCTACTTATTCGAAATAAGCCTCGGGCAAGTCTATCCTGGTGCATTAACCTAAAGGCATCACTTTCTTCACTAACCTGACAAATCAATAGCTCAATTCAATAGGAATAACACATAGTGTTTATTATAAATTCTTCTCTTGGTTTGAGTAGCGTTCCCATATATATATATATATATATATATATATCACGTTCAGTTAATCTAACTCGAGCATGAAAGTAGTTTTCCTTTTCTCATCCAATTAAGTATGTTTAAAAGTATTTAACATTTGTGTATACTAATTTTACAATACTATTTTAGAATACTAATATAATTTTATTATATTAATAAGTCATAGATTCTGGCAATCAGTCGAAAATCCAAAGTTCTATGAACAAAGCAACAACTTTACTCTTCGTAAATTTCTCCAAGCCATTCAATTCCGTACACAGATGAAAGATGGAGCAAATACTACTTACATATGGTCTACCCTAAGAAATTAGTACAGTTGTAATTATTTGTTGCAAAAATACAAAAGCAATGTTTCGCTCATCTGAAGACATTGTCGCAGGAGTTTTACAAGCACATATATTGGCACAATATTTGTTTAAAATCTGCCAATATTACATACTTCTAACATCCCTAGATCTGATTAAAGAAAGTGGTTTCCCATTAAAAAACAAGAAACACACGATATCCAGCAAAAGCTATGATAGATACAAACTACACAAATAATAATTTAGCGTTTCTCACTAATTCATTAACCCTCACCGAATCCCTATTGTATAACCAAGAGCAAGCAATGGGAGGCATTGTCCACTATGTAAATGCAAATAAAACAGAGGTCATGTGTTGTAAACAAAAAGAAGCTATCTTCACGCTTAGTGGCAAGTCTCTAAAAGTAGTAGACTAGTTCACATACCTCGGCAGCAACATCTCATCTACTGAAAGTGATGTCAACATTCCCTAAACAATTGGTTATCGAATATATGAAATTCTGATCTATCAAAATTAAAACTGGATTTCTTCCACGTTGTGGCCAAACTACTACATGGATGCACTACATTACAGTGCGCATAATGAAAATACAAGATAGAAACTACACGAAAATGCTGATTGCTATTTTCAACAAATCCTGGAAACAAAATCCCTCAAAACAGTATTTTTCGGCCACCTGCATTCTTTCTTGCAAATCTCACAAACAAGACATGTGATGCACTGCCGGAGAGGCAAAAACACATTTTCTTATGAGTTCCTGCCTATAGTCGTGCTAGTGTTGGTTGACCAGCAAAGACTTTATTACATCAGCTCATTGGAGACGACAGGATGCGACGGAGAAAACCTGCAAGAAGCGATAGATGATAGAAATGGACAGACAGACAGACAGAGAGTCAGACAGAGACTCAGGGAACTGAGTGCTGTCTGCGTGACTTGAGGAAAATAATGATTACAGTATAGTAATAACATTTTAGTGTACTTATAATGTTTTAATATACTAAAAAATTTTATTAATCAAATGTTTTCTATGTATTTCTCTGAATTTAAGTTAATGTTCTGGAAGTTTTCGAAATTCATCTTAATAAAAGAATTGTGGATTCAAAGCAGTTTTAAACATTTAAGTTATGTTTTCTAGAGAAGAATATATAATAAGTTATATAAGAAAACTGGTTTGATCGTGTGTGTGCTATTCATATTGCTCGTATTAGACATGAGTTGCGTGACGAAGCCAATTCCTCTCCAGGTCTTCAACTGCCTTGAATTCACGGTTTTTCTTCTTTTCCACTGGTTGCACCTCCACAAAAAATCTGTCGGACTTATTTACCCATAGCTGGAAAAGTACACTTGGATTCATATGATTAGTTCAATGGGAAATACAAACAAGCTCTCTCAAGATTTGAATTCCAGTAACCCAGTTCTCTACCTACGACGATAACCGTTACGCCATAAGCACCTCTGCTAATAAGAAATGCTAAACTAGTCTAAAGAAATTACAATTCTTTGGTACAAGTTCTTGTCAGTATGCCGAGTAAAAAGATGTCCCTTTCACTACACAAAACAATCGGCGGACGATCGTTTTTCTATGATACTACTTTCTGCTTTCTAAACTTTTAAATGGTTGATTTTACGTTATACTAACCGTTTAAAAGCTATTTAAAGCCCAAGTCAGTCTTTTTTAAGCGATCATATGGTTTTAAGACAATATCCCTATTCAATAACAATTATTATTTGACACAGCAATACAGCCTCAAGTATTTTTGACTCAGTGAGGATCAATTGCTTTTTAAAGACAGGGGCCAAGTTATCCGGCCACACCTATCAGCTGAAATTGCTTCTAGCGATTTTTATGATCGTTTCATATTGTCAATTCATAATTTCTCGCCTCTTATATTTAGATATTTTTACTACTTCTCGTGGAAATTTAGGGAATATTTCTACGTATATTTGGTGGATGCACCTATTTCTTCGAATGGATTTATTTTTATAGGCCTATCCTATAAGCTACCAACTGTCTCAGAGATCTTTATGGCATTGTAAGCCGTAATTTCTGAAATCAGATATCGAAAACTATTGCTTTCTATGGTCAGATGTTTTAGTTGGTTTATTTAACGGCATATTAAGCATCTTTAGTCTATGCAATATTGAAGTCAGTCTTTCTTTCTCGATGTAATTATATGGTGTCAATAAATTATTATAATCATCACTTGTAAACCATTATAACTTCGAATAATCATTCTTGATATAAACAATGTGCACAAAATTATAAGAAGGGAGATCCTGTAGCATAGTGGTTAACGTGCTGAACTGAAACCTCGTGGAGAGCGAGTTCATACTCTAGTCGCGTATTTACGTTCACTTTCGAACTATTAACCTTGGGAATGGTATGAACTCTCTTATCCCTCTGGTATGAGTTAGATAGTACCACTACTATGCCTCTTAAATGATGGCTTTGACATTAAATAACCTGCAATGGTTGATATGCCATTAAACAAAGAAAACCAAACCAAACATGGTTTTGCGTTTTCTTATCCAATATTTGTAATTTCCAAACATTTCCATGAGATCTTGAATGGGAGAATCCCGAACAGGTGCGAATATACATGGGAATAAAAGCAAGAGAATAGTACTCCATACTCCCCAGAGATCAAGAACTGGAGACTCACTATCGGTGGCAGATTAGTTACATTAGTCAGTATATACATTGTAAATAGACCTTTTTTTAATGTTTCATTTTTCATTTAGAAAACGCATTTAAAATTTAGTTAAATCTAATATTAATTCTTAAGACTTTTTGACTTTGTTAAATTGCATATTATTTATTAAATGAAATATTATATATTACATATTAAATTACATAGGAAAAGAATTTATAAAGATTTACCAAGTTCGATAAATAAAAAAAATGAATCATTAATGTTTTTTGTATTATGATCTAAATGCTGATGTGTATATCCAAATTGCTGCCTAATCGACGCAGCAAAAAAAAAAAAAAAAAAAAAAAAAAAAAAAATCCAACAGCAACAAAAATAATTTAGCCTCAGTACTTTCGGATCAGTTTTATTTTTTGTGAAATTCAAGTTTCTGGAAGTGAAACACTCGTTCTATCTTTTTTTTAAAGTTCTACTTTAGATTTTTGCCTGGGTGGGAATAGGGTCTCTTACAATAAAGGTTAAAGAGTTATGTTTTAAAAACTGAGATATACAATTATGACCAGGTGTGAGCGATTATGAACAAATCGGACTCTTTATCGATCCGTGTATAGCAATAATATTTGCTTTCAAAACTGAGTTATGAACAGAAAACCATAGCCAAGACTAGTAAAATATACCTTAGAAAATGATGATTTAACAAGACGTTCACAAGATGCAAAACAATTTTAGTTTTGAAGAGAAAAACGTTGCTACGACCTGTAGCAATTAATTGATAGATCAGAAAATTAAGAAAATTGTCCGCATCTGGACCAGATGTGGACCAGATGTTAACCAGATGCGGACCAGATGTTAACCAGATGTGGACCAGATGTTAACCAGATGCGGACAATTTAACCAGATGTTGACCAGATGTGGACCAGATGTGGACTATATGCGGACAATTTAACCAGATGTTGACCAGATGTGGTCCAGATGTTGACCAGATGGGGACCAGATGTGAACGCATATGCGGAAAATTGTGAATATATCAGGCTCTTTAACGATCCAAGTATAGCAGTGATCGAAATTGATTCATGAACAGTCATAGCATGACCAGATGCAGATAATTGTGCATATATCGATCCGTGTAATGTAGAAAAATTTACTTTCGAAACAGAGTTATAAACAGACCAGTAAAAGCAGTAAAAGCAGTAAAAAAACTTATCAACATATCAGATTTTTTAATGATCCATATGAGTTATTGAAAAGATAAAAGTAGATAAGGTAAGTAAAAGCATATTACTATATCAGAAATCTGGTAGATGTAGACACATATGGCCAGATGGGAACATATTAGCCTCTTTAACAATCCATATATAACAATCCATAACAATCCATACAGCAGTAACATTTGCTTTTATGATCAGACATGACCTGTAAAAGCAGATTAGTATGCCAGAAAACGAAGGAATTCTTAACCAGACGTTGACCAGATGTAGACATGTATGACCAGATGTGAACATATCAGGCTCTTTAATATAGCAGTAACATTTGCTTTAAAAACTGAGTTATGAACAAACCGGTAAAAGCATATTAGTATACCAGAATACGAAGAAAGTCTTAAGCAGTTGCAGATAATTATGAGGATATATGAACTTGTATGAACAATATCAGTATGTATAGCAGTGATATTTGCCTTCGAAACTGAGTCATGAACAGACAAATGTAGCTATGACCAGGAAAAGTCACATTTACATATCAGAAAAAAAAAACAAGACTTTACCAGATATTGACTAGATGCAGAAAATTTTGACCAGATCTGAAAATCATGAACTGAGACGTTCATGATTGTTCAGATCTGGTCAGAATTTATTTGCTTTCAGATCTGGTCAATTTATTTTGCTTTCAAGATCTGGTCAAAATTTATTTGCTTTCAGATCTGGTCAATTTATTTTGCTTTCAAGATCTGGTCAGAATTTATTTGCTTTCAGATCTGGTCAATTTATTTTGCTTTCAAGATCTGGTCAGAATTTATTTGCTTTCAAGATCTGGTCAAAATTTATTTGCTTTCGAATCTGGGTTATGTAAAATACATATAGGTATAACGAGTAAAATATATCAGTATATCAGAAGTATATCAGAAAATGATAAAAATATAATCAGAAGTTAATCAGATGTAGAGCATTATGAGCAGATCCGAACAATTGAGAACCAGAATGTTTAAAAATTCGTGTACAGCAGTAATTTTTGCTTTCGAAACTGAGTTATGAACAGATAGAAGTAGGTATAACCAGTAAAAGGCAGATTAGAATATCAGAAAATGAAGGAAGACATAACCGGACGTCGACCAGATGTAGGTATGATATGATATGACCAGGGATGAAACAATTATGAACATTACCGCTATAAATTGATTGCTAAGGAACAATTTAGAAGTAGGTATAACCAGTAAAAAGCAGATTAGAATATCAGAAAATGAAGGAAGACATAATCAGACGTCGACCAGATGTAGGTATAATATGATATGACCAGAGATGAAACAATTATGAATATATGAGGCAATTATGAACATCATGAATCAAGCAAATATTACTGCTATACATTGATAGCTGAAGATCAATTTATTTTCTTGTAAGTTATGAATAGACAAAAGTAACATACAAGTAAAAGAAGATTTGTATATCAGAAAATACAAAAAATCCATGTATAGCAATAATTTTTGCTTTCGAAACTGAGTTATAAACAAATAGGTATAACCGGAAAAACGCAGATTAGTGTAACAGAAAACGAGGGAAGACTTAACCAGACGTTGACCAGACGCTGACAATTATGACAAAATCTGAACAATTATGAAATTATTAGGCTCTATATTTGCTTTTATTGGAAAGACAAATTTAGTAAACCAGTAAAATCAGATTGGTATATAAGAAAACGAAAGAAATCTTAACCAGATGCAGAAAATTGTTAATATTGTGAGGATACGATCCATGTGTAGCAGTAAATATTACTGGATTGTTACAATTGTTTACAATTGTTTACAATTGTTACAATTGTTACAATTGTTTACAATTGTCTTCATCTGGTCATATGTGTCGACATCTGTTCAATTTCTGGTTAATATTTCCTTCGTTTTCTGATGTACATGGATCATTAAAAAAAAAACTGGTATGCTTTCGACAGTGAGTTATTGAAGAGACAAATGTAGGTATGACCTGTAAAAGAAGATTTAAGAAGGAATTCTTAAACAAACGTTGACCAGATGTAGACATATATGAACAGATGCAGGCAATTGTAAACATATCTAATTCTTTAAAAGTTAATTATTGAAAAAAATGTATCAAGCAAATATTACTGCAACTTAACACCCAAAAATATTACTGCAACTTAACACCCAAAATAACATAAAAGCAGCTCCCCACCCAATGCAACCAACTCAGTATCAAATGCAAGTCAATACACCAAAGCAACTCCCCACCAAATGCAACCAACTCCCCACCCAATGCAACTCCCCACCCAAATGCACCAACTTAACACTCATTGCAACTTAACACCGAAAGACACTTAGCACCCATTGCAACTTAGCTCTCAAAGCAACTTAGCAGCGAAAGCAAATGCAGTCAATGCACCCAATGCAACACACTCCCCACCCATTGCAACTTAACACCGAAAGCAACTTAGCACCGAAAGCAACTTAGCACCAAACTCAGTATCAACTCAGTTGAAAATCCAAAGCAACTAAAAACCCCAAGCAATTTAGCATCCAAAGCAACTAAGCACCCAAAGCATTTACTCCCCACCCAATGCAAGCAATTCTCCACCCAAATGCACCAACTTAGCACCCATTGCCTCTTAGCACCCAAAGAAACTCAGTACCAAATGCAGTCAATGCACCCAAAGCAACTTAGCACCCAAAGCAACTCAGTAAAGCACCCAAAGCAACTCAGTAAAGCAAAGCAACTTAGCACCCAAAGTAACTCAGTAAAGCACCCAAAGCAACTCAGTAAAGCAAAGCAACTTAGCACTCAGTAAAGAAAACTCAGTAAAGCAACTTAGCACCTAAAGCAACTTAGCACCCAAAGCAACTCAGTACCAAATGCAGTCAATGCACCCAAAGCAACTTAGCACCCAAAGCAACTCCCCACCCAATGCAACCAACACCCCACCACCAACTTGGCACGCATTGTAAACCTAGCACCCAAAGAAACCTCCCACCCAATGCAACCAATTCCCCCACCCATTGCAACTTAACCCCGAAAGCAACTTAGCACCCAAAGCAACTCAGACCTCAAGCAACCTGGCACTTACTGTAAATTAGCCCCCAAAGCAACTTTGCAGCTAATGCAGTCAATGCACCGACTTATAATACAAACTTTGTACCCATTGCAACTTAACACCGAAAGACACTTAGCACCCATTGCAACTTAGCTCCCAAAGCAACTGAGCAGCGAAAGCAACTCAGTACCAAATGCAGTCAATGCACGAACTTAGCACCCAATGCAACACACTCCCCACCAAATGACCAGACTTAGCACCCAAAGCAACTAATGCAGTCAACTAAGCTCCTAAAGCAACTTAGCAGCGAAAGCAACTCAGTACCAAATGCAGTCAATGTACCAGCTTAGCACCCATTGCAACATAACACCCAAAGCAACTCCTCTCCCAATGCAACCAACTTTGTACCCATTGCAACTTAATTACCAAATGACCAGACTTAGCACCCAAAGCAACTAATGCAGTCAATGCACT
The DNA here is from genome assembly GCA_963585895.1 of Sepioteuthis lessoniana. Taxonomy (NCBI): domain Eukaryota; kingdom Metazoa; phylum Mollusca; class Cephalopoda; order Myopsida; family Loliginidae; genus Sepioteuthis; species Sepioteuthis lessoniana. The sequence goes on along the minus strand of OY757923.1, from coordinate 35,634,703 downwards.
TATGCAGTCAATGCACAGACTTATAATACAAACTTTGTACCCATTGCAACTTAACACCGAAAGCAACTTAGCAGCGAAAGCAACTCAGTACCAAATGCAGTCAATGAATCAACTTAGCACCCAAAGCAACTCCCCACCCAATGCAACCAACTCAGTACCAAATACAGTCAATGCACCAACTTAGCACCCATTGCAACTTAACACCCAAAGCAACTTAGCACCCAAAGCAACTCCCCACCCAAAGAAACTCAGTACCAAATGCAGTCAATGTACCAACTTAACACCAAAAGCAACTCCTCACCCAATGCAACCAACTCAGTACCAAATGCAAGTCAATGCACCAAAGCAACTCCCCACCCAATGCAACTCCCCACCCAAATGCACCAACTTAGGTACCCAGTGTAACTTAGCACCCAAAGCAACTTAGCACCCAAAGCAACTTAGCAGCGAGAGCAACTCAGTACCAAATGCAGTCAATGAATCAACTTAGCACCCAAAGCAACTCCCCACCCAATGCAACCAACTCAGTACCAAATACAGTCAATGCACCAACATAGCACCCGTTGCAACTTTACACCCAAAGCAACTCCTCACCCAATGCAACCAACTTTGTACCCATTGCAACTTAATTACCAAATGACCAGACTTAGCACCCAAAGCAACTAATGCAGTCAACTAAGCTCCTAAAGCAACTTAGCAGCGAAAGCAACTCAGTACCAAATGCAGTCAATGTACCAGCTTAGCAACTTAACACCCAAAGCAACTCCTCACCCAATGCAACCAACTTTGTACCCATTGCAACTTAATTACCAAATGACCAGACTTAGCACCCAAAGCAACAAATGCAGTCAATGCACTTATGCAGTCAATGCACAGACTTATAATACAAACTTTGTACCCATTGCAACTTAACACCGAAAGCAACTTAGCACTTATTTCAACTTAGCTCCTAAAGCAACTTAGCAGCGAAAGCAACTCCCCACCCAATGCAACCAACTCAGTACCAAATACAGTCAATGCACCAACATAGCACCCGTTGCAACTTTACACCCAAAGCAACTCCTCACCCAATGCAACCAACTTTGTACCCATTGCAACTTAATTACCAAATGACCAGACTTAGCACCCAAAGCAACTAATGCAGTCAACTAAGCTCCTAAAGCAACTTAGCAGCGAAAGCAACTCAGTACCAAATGCAGTCAATGTACCAGCTTAGCAACTTAACACCCAAAGCAACTCCTCACCCAATGCAACCAACTTTGTACCCATTGCAACTTAATTACCAAATGACCAGACTTAGCACCCAAAGCAACAAATGCAGTCAATGCACTTATGCAGTCAATGCACAGACTTATAATACAAACTTTGTACCCATTGCAACTTAACACCGAAAGCAACTTAGCACTTATTTCAACTTAGCTCCTAAAGCAACTTAGCAGCGAAAGCAACTCAGTACCAAATGCAGTCAATGAACCAACTTAGCACCCAAAGCAACTCCCCACCCAAAGCAACCAACTCAGTACCAAATACACTCAATGCACCAATATAGCACCCGTTGCAACTTTACACCCAAAGTAACTCCTCACCCAATGCAACCAATTTTGTACCTATTGTAACTTAATTACCAAATGACCAGACTTAGCACCCAAAGCAACTAATGCAGTCAATGCACAGACTTATAATACAAACCATTGTACCCATTGCAACTTAACACCGAAAGCAACTTAGCAGCGAAAGCAACTCAGTACCAAATGCAGTCAATGAATCAACTTAGCACCCAAAGCAACTCCCCACCCAATTCAACCAACTCAGTACCAAATACAGTCAATGTAGCAACTTAGCACCCATTGCAACTTAACACCCAAAGCAACTTATCACCCAAAGCAACTCCCCACCCAAAGAAACTCAGTACCAAATGCAGTCAATGTACCAACTTAGCACCAAAGCAACTCCCCACCCAATGCAACTCCCCACCCAAATGCACCAATTTAGTACCCAGTGTAACTTAGCACCCAAAGAAACTTAGCACCCAAAGCAACTTAGCACCCAAAGCAACTCCCCACCCAAAGCAACACCCCACCCAATGCAAACAATTTCCCACCCATTGCAACTTAACACCCAAAGCAACTTATCACCCAAAGCAACTTATCACCCAAAGCAACTCCCCACCCAAATAAACTCAGTACCAAATGCAGTCAATGTACCAACTTAACACCAAAAGCAACTCCTCACCCAATGCAACCAACTCAGTACCAAATGCAAGTCAATGCACCAAAGCAACTCCCCACCCAATGCAACTCCCCACCCAAATGCACCAACTTAGTACCCAGTGTAACTTAGCACCCAAAGCAACTTAGCACCCAAAGCAACTTAGCAATGAGAGCAACTGAGTACCAAATGCAGTCAATGAATCAACTTAGCAACTCAGTACCAAACGAATCAACTTAGCAACTCAGTACCAAATGCAGTCAATGGATCAATCAAGCACCCAAAGCAACTCCCCACCCAATGCAAACAACTCAGTACCAAATACAGTCAATGCACCAACTTAGCACCCATTGCAACTTAACACCCAAAGCAACTTAGCACCCAAAGCAACTCCCCACCCAAAGCAACACCCCACCCAATGCAACCAATTTCCCATCCATTGCAACTTAACACCCAAAGCAACTTTGCACCAAAGCAACTCCCCACCCAATGCAACTCCCCACCCAAATGCACCAACTTATTACCCAGTGTAACTTAGCACCCAAAGAAACTTAGCACCCAAAGCAACTTAGCAGTGAGAGCAACTCAGTACCAAATGCAGTCAATGAATCAACATAGCACCCAAAGCAACTCCCCACCCAATGCAACCAACTCAGTACCAAATACAGTCAATGCACCAACTTAGCACCCATTGCAACTTAACACCCAAAGCAACTTAGCAGTGAGAGCAACTCAGTACCAAATGCAGTCAATGAATCAACATAGCACCCAAAGCAACTCCCCACCCAATGCAACCAACTCAGTACCAAATACAGTCAATGCACCAACTTAGCACCCATTGCAACTTAACACCCAAAGCAACTTAGCACCCAAAGCAACTCCCCACCCAAAGAAACTCAGTACCAAATGCAGTCAATGTACCAACTTAACACCAAAAGCAACTCCTCACCCAATGCAACCAACTCAGTACCAAATGCAAGTCAATGCACCAAAGCAACTCCCCACCCAATGCAACTCCCCACCCAAATGCACCAACTTAGTACCCAGTGTAACTTAGCACCCAAAGAAACTTAGCACCCAAAGCAACTTAGCAGTGAGAGCAACTCAGTACCAAATGCAGTCAATGAATCAACTTAGCAACTCAGTACCAAACGAATCAACTTAGCAACTCAGTACCAATGAATCAACTTAGCAACTCAGTACCAAATGCAGTCAATGAATCAATCAAGCACCCAAAGCAACTCCCCACCCAAAGCAACCAATTCAGTACCAAATACAGTCAATGCACCAACATACCACCCGTTGCAACTTTACACCCAAAGCAACTCCTCACCCAATGCAACCAACTTTGTACCCATTGCAACTTAATTACCAAATGACCAGACTTAGCACCCAAAGCAACTAATGCAGTCAACTAAGCTCCTAAAGCAACTTAGCAGCGAAAGCAACTCAGTACCAAATGCAGTCAATGTACCAGCTTAGCACCCATTGCAACTTAACACCCAAAGCAACTCCTCACCCAATGCAACCAACTTTGTACCCATTGCAACTTAATTACCAAATGACCAGACTTAGCACCCAAAGCAACAAATGCAGTCAATGCACTTATGCAGTCAATGCACAGACTTATAATACAAACTTTGTACCCATTGCAACTTAACACCGAAAGCAACTTAGCACTTATTTCAACTTAGCTCCTAAAGCAACTTAGCAGCGAAAGCAACTCAGTACCAAATGCAGTCAATGAACCAACTTAGCACCCATTGCAACTTAACACCCAAAGCAACTCCTCACCCAATGCAACCAACTTTGTACCCATTGCAACTTAATTACCAAATGACCAGACTTAGCACCCAAAGCAACAAATGCAGTCAATGCACTTATGCAGTCAATGCACAGACTTATAATACAAACTTTGTACCCATTGCAACTTAACACCGAAAGCAACTTAGCACTTATTTCAACTTAGCTCCTAAAGCAACTTAGCAGCGAAAGCAACTCAGTACCAAATGCAGTCAATGAACCAACTTAGCACCCATTGCAACTTAACACCCAAAGCAACTTAGCACCCAAAGCAACTCCCCACCCAAAGCAACACCCCACCCAATGCAACCAATTTCCCATCCATTGCAACTTAACACCCAAAGCAACTTTGCACCAAAGCAACTCCCCACCCAATGCAACTCCCCACCCAAATGCACCAACTTATTACCCAGTGTAACTTAGCACCCAAAGAAACTTAGCACCCAAAGCAACTTAGCAGTGAGAGCAACTCAGTACCAAATGCAGTCAATGAATCAACATAGCACCCAAAGCAACTCCCCACCCAATGCAACCAACTCAGTACCAAATACAGTCAATGCACCAACTTAGCACCCATTGCAACTTAACACCCAAAGCAACTTAGCAGTGAGAGCAACTCAGTACCAAATGCAGTCAATGAATCAACATAGCACCCAAAGCAACTCCCCACCCAATGCAACCAACTCAGTACCAAATACAGTCAATGCACCAACTTAGCACCCATTGCAACTTAACACCCAAAGCAACTTAGCACCCAAAGCAACTCCCCACCCAAAGAAACTCAGTACCAAATGCAGTCAATGTACCAACTTAACACCAAAAGCAACTCCTCACCCAATGCAACCAACTCAGTACCAAATGCAAGTCAATGCACCAAAGCAACTCCCCACCCAATGCAACTCCCCACCCAAATGCACCAACTTAGTACCCAGTGTAACTTAGCACCCAAAGAAACTTAGCACCCAAAGCAACTTAGCAGTGAGAGCAACTCAGTACCAAATGCAGTCAATGAATCAACTTAGCAACTCAGTACCAAACGAATCAACTTAGCAACTCAGTACCAATGAATCAACTTAGCAACTCAGTACCAAATGCAGTCAATGAATCAATCAAGCACCCAAAGCAACTCCCCACCCAAAGCAACCAATTCAGTACCAAATACAGTCAATGCACCAACATACCACCCGTTGCAACTTTACACCCAAAGCAACTCCTCACCCAATGCAACCAACTTTGTACCCATTGCAACTTAATTACCAAATGACCAGACTTAGCACCCAAAGCAACTAATGCAGTCAACTAAGCTCCTAAAGCAACTTAGCAGCGAAAGCAACTCAGTACCAAATGCAGTCAATGTACCAGCTTAGCACCCATTGCAACTTAACACCCAAAGCAACTCCTCACCCAATGCAACCAACTTTGTACCCATTGCAACTTAATTACCAAATGACCAGACTTAGCACCCAAAGCAACAAATGCAGTCAATGCACTTATGCAGTCAATGCACAGACTTATAATACAAACTTTGTACCCATTGCAACTTAACACCGAAAGCAACTTAGCACTTATTTCAACTTAGCTCCTAAAGCAACTTAGCAGCGAAAGCAACTCAGTACCAAATGCAGTCAATGAACCAACTTAGCACCCATTGCAACTTAACACCCAAAGCAACTTAGCACCCAAAGCAACTCCCCACCCAAAGCAACACCCCACCCAATGCAACCAATTTCCCATCCATTGCAACTTAACACCCAAAGCAACTTTGCACCAAAGCAACTCCCCACCCAATGCAACTCCCCACCCAAATGCACCAACTTATTACCCAGTGTAACTTAGCACCCAAAGAAACTTAGCACCCAAAGCAACTTAGCAGTGAGAGCAACTCAGTACCAAATGCAGTCAATGAATCAACATAGCACCCAAAGCAACTCCCCACCCAATGCAACCAACTCAGTACCAAATACAGTCAATGCACCAACTTAGCACCCATTGCAACTTAACACCCAAAGCAACTTAGCAGTGAGAGCAACTCAGTACCAAATGCAGTCAATGAATCAACATAGCACCCAAAGCAACTCCCCACCCAATGCAACCAACTCAGTACCAAATACAGTCAATGCACCAACTTAGCACCCATTGCAACTTAACACCCAAAGCAACTTAGCACCCAAAGCAACTCCCCACCCAAAGAAACTCAGTACCAAATGCAGTCAATGTACCAACTTAACACCAAAAGCAACTCCTCACCCAATGCAACCAACTCAGTACCAAATGCAAGTCAATGCACCAAAGCAACTCCCCACCCAATGCAACTCCCCACCCAAATGCACCAACTTAGTACCCAGTGTAACTTAGCACCCAAAGAAACTTAGCACCCAAAGCAACTTAGCAGTGAGAGCAACTCAGTACCAAATGCAGTCAATGAATCAACTTAGCAACTCAGTACCAAACGAATCAACTTAGCAACTCAGTACCAATGAATCAACTTAGCAACTCAGTACCAAATGCAGTCAATGAATCAATCAAGCACCCAAAGCAACTCCCCACCCAAAGCAACCAATTCAGTACCAAATACAGTCAATGCACCAACATACCACCCGTTGCAACTTTACACCCAAAGCAACTCCTCACCCAATGCAACCAACTTTGTACCCATTGCAACTTAATTACCAAATGACCAGACTTAGCACCCAAAGCAACTAATGCAGTCAACTAAGCTCCTAAAGCAACTTAGCAGCGAAAGCAACTCAGTACCAAATGCAGTCAATGTACCAGCTTAGCACCCATTGCAACTTAACACCCAAAGCAACTCCTCACCCAATGCAACCAACTTTGTACCCATTGCAACTTAATTACCAAATGACCAGACTTAGCACCCAAAGCAACAAATGCAGTCAATGCACTTATGCAGTCAATGCACAGACTTATAATACAAACTTTGTACCCATTGCAACTTAACACCGAAAGCAACTTAGCACTTATTTCAACTTAGCTCCTAAAGCAACTTAGCAGCGAAAGCAACTCAGTACCAAATGCAGTCAATGAACCAACTTAGCACCCAAAGCAACTCCCCACCCAATGCAACCAACTCAGTACCAAATACAGTCAATGCACCAACTTAGCACCCAAAGCAACTCCCCACCCAATGCAACCAACTCAGTACCAAATACACTCAATGCACCAACATAGCACCCGTTGCAACTTTACACCCAAAGTAACTCCTCACCCAATGCAACCAACTTTGTACCTATTGTAACTTAATTACCAAATGACCAGACTTAGCACCCAAAGCAACTAATGCAGTCAATGCACAGACTTATAATACAAACCATTGTACCCATTGCAACTTAACACCGAAAGCAACTCCCCAGCGAAAGCAACTCAGTACCAAATGCAGTCAATGTACCAACTTAACACCAAAAGCAACTCCCCACCCAAATGCACCAACTTAGTACCCAGTGTAACTTAGCACCCAAAGCAACTTAGCACCCAAAGCAACTTAGCAGTGAGAGCAACTCAGTACCAAATGCAGTCAATGAATCAACTTAGCAGCCAAAGCAACTGTGGGGAGTTGCTTTGGGTGCTAAGTTGATTCATGCAACCAACCAATGCAACCAACTCAGTACCAAATACAGTCAATGCACCAACTTAGCACCCATTGCAACTTAACACCCAAAGCAACTTAGCACCCAAAGCAACTCCCCACCCAATGCAACTCCCCACCCAAATGCACCAACTTAGTACCCAGTGTAACTTAGCACCCAAAGCAACTTAGCACCCAAAGCAACTTAGCAGTGAGAGCAACTCAGTACCAAATGCAGTCAATGAATCAACTTAGCAACTCAGTACCAAACGAATCAACTTAGCAACTCAGTACCAAATGCAGTCAATGAATCAATCAAGCACCCAAAGCAACTCCCCACCCAATGCAACCAACTCAGTACCAAATACAGTCAATGCACCAACTTAGCACCCAAAGCATCTCCCAACCCAAAGCAACACCCCACCCAATGCAACCAATTTCCCACCCATTGCAACTTAACACCCAAAGCAACTTTGCACCGAAAGCAACTCCCTACCCAAAGCAACACCCAACCCAATGCAACCAATTTCCCACCCATTGCAACTTAACACCCAAAGCAACTTAGCACCGAAAGCAACTAATGCAGTCAACTAAGCTCCTAAAGCAACTTAGCACCGAAAGCAACTCAGTACCAAACTCAGTACCAACTCAGTTGACTAGCCAAAGAAACTTAGCATCCAATGCAACTAAGCACCCAAAGCATTTACTAAGCAACTAAGCAGCAAATGCAATGAATGCACCAACTTATAATACAAACCCAATGCAACACCGAAAGCAACATAGCACCCATTGCAATTTAACATCCAAAGCAACATAGCACCCATTAGCAATGAATGCACCAACTTATAATACAAACCCATTCCAACTTAGCACCGAAAGCAACTTAGCACCGAAAGCTACTCAGTATCAAATGCAGTCAATGCAACCAACTCTACACCCAAATGCAGTATCAAATGCAGTCAATGCAACCAACTCTACACCCAAATGGCCTAACTTAGCCCCCTTTGCAACTTAAGACCCAAAGCAACTTGGCACCGAAAGCAACTCAGTACCAAACTCAGTACCAAATGCACCAACATAGCACCCGTTGCAACTTTACACCCAAAGCAACTTTACACGCAAAGCAACTTAGCACCGGAAGCAACTCAGTACCAAACTCAGTACCAACTCAGTTGACCAGACGTTGACCATCCCAAAGCTACTCAGACCCCAAGCAACTTAGCATCCAAATCAACTTAGCACCCAAAGCAACTAAGCAGCAAATGTCAACTCAGTTGACTAGCCAAAGCAACTTAGCATCCAATGCAACTAAGCACCCAAAGCATTTTCTAAGCAACTAAGCAGCAAATGGAATCAATGCACCAACTTATAATACAAACTTTGTACCCTAACACCGAAAGCAACTTAGCACCCAAAGCAAACTTAGCAAACTTAGCACCCAAAGCAACTTAGCACCCAAAGCAACTTAGCAAATGCACCCAAATGCACCAACTTAGCACCCATAGCAACTTAACACCTAAAGCAACTTAGCACCGAAAGCAACTCAGTACCAAATGCAGTCAATGCAACAACCTAGCACCCAAAGCAACACCCAAAGCAACTTAGCACCGAAAGGAACTCAGTACCAAATGCAGTCAATGCAACAACTTAGCACCCAAAGCAACTCCCCAGCCAATGCAACCAACTCCCCACCAAAAGCAACTCAGTACCAAACTTAGTACCAACTCAGTACTTATAATACAAACTTTGAACCCATTGCAACCTGATCAACATCTGTAATGGGTGTTAAGTTGACCAACGTCTGTAATGGGTGTTAAATTGACCAAAGTTAGCACCCATTGCTAATGCAGTCAATGTAACTTAGCACTGGTCAACTTGCAACTTATAGCACTGGTCAACTTGCAACTTATAGCACTGGTCAACTGGTCAACTTGCAACTTAGCACAAGTTGACCAGTGCTAAGTTACATTGACTGCATTAGCAATGGTTGCCAAGTTGCAATAGTATTTTCAATAGTATCCGACCGGAAATTGGAAAATTATCTGGAAAAATCAGAATGGTTTTCGAAGAACTCGTTCCACAACCTCACAGATTCTGACAATCAGTCGAATCACCGAAGTTCTATGAACAAAGCAACAAATTTACTCTTCGTAAATTTCTCCAAGCTATTCAATTCCGTGCACAGATGAAAGATGGAGCAACTACTACTTACATATGGTCTACCCAAAGAAATTGGTGTCGTTGTAATGGTGCATTACAAAAATACAAAAGCAATGTTTCGCTCAACTGAAGAAGACACAGAATTCTCCGACATTGTCGCTGGATTACTTACAAGCGCTTACATTATCACCATATTCGTTAAAAATCTGCCTACATCACGTACTTCGAACATCCCTAGATCTGATAAAAGAAAATGGTCTCCAATTAAAAAAAACAAGAAGCAGACGATATCCTGAGAAAAACTATGACAGATACAAAAATAATTTAGCGTTTCAAACTAATTCATTAACCCTCACCGAATCCCTATTGTATAGTCAAGAGAAATCAATAGGAGACATTGGCCTATGTGTGAATACAAATAAAACAGAGGTCATGTGTTGTAAACAAAAAGAAGCTATCTCCACGCTTAGTGGCAAGTCTCTAAAACTAGTAGACTAGTTCACATACCTCGGCAGCAACATCTCATCTACTGAAAGTGATGTCAACATTCCCTAAAAAAATTTCTTCCACAGCATAGCTGTGTCCATACTACTATATGGATGCACCACATTAGAGTACGCATAATGAAAATACAAGATATGAACGATGCGAAAATGATGATTGCTGTCTTGAACAAATCCTGGAAGCAACATCCCATGAAACCTTTCTCGCAAATCTCAAAAACAGGACATGTAATGCACTGCCTGAGTGGCAAAAACAAATTCTTTTATGAGCTCCAGCATATAGATGGGCTATTGTTGGTCGACCAGCAGAGATTGTATTATATAAGCTAATTGCAGACACAGGATGCAAAGTAGAAGACCTGCAAGGAGCGATGATTGATAGAAATGTATGGTAAAAGAGAGAGAGAGAGAGAGAGAGTGTGTGTGTGTGTGTGTGTGAGAGAGAGAGAGAGAGAGAGAAAGAGAGAGTCAGGGAATTCCATGCTGTCAGCGCAAGTTGATGAAGATGATGATTTCAGTATTCTAATAATATTTTTTGACTTTATGCTAATGTTCTGGAAGTTTTAGAAATTCATCTTAATAAAACGATTGTGGATTCAAAGCAGTCAAGTTAAGTTTTAAACATTCAAGTTATGTTTTCTAGAGAGGAATATATTATAAGTTATACCAGCAAACTGGTTGGGTCATGTGTGTGGTATTCATATTGCTCGTACAGGACATGAGTTGCGTGACGGAGCCAATTCCTCTCCAGGTCTTCAACTGCCTTGAATTCACGGTTTTTCTTCTTTTCCACTGGTTGCACCCCAACAAAAAAATCTGTCGGACTTATTTACCCTATAGTTGGAAAAGTACACTTGGATTTATATTATTAGTGCAATGGGAAATACAAATAAGCTCTCCCAAGATTTGAATTCCAGTAACCCACGACGATAACCGTTAGGTCATAAGCACCTCTGCTAATAAGAAACGCTAAACTAATCTAAAGAAATTATAATTCTTTGGTACAAGTTCCTGTCAGTAAAAAGAAGTGCCATTCCCAACACAAAACAATCTGCGGAAGTTTGTTTTTCTATGATACTACTTTTTGCTTTCTAAACTTTTAAATGGTTGGTTTTACGTTATACTAACCGTTTAAAAGCTATTTAAAGCCCAAGTCAGTCTTTTTAAAGCGATTATATGGTTTTAAAAATATCCCTATTCAATAACAATTATTATTTGACACAGCAATACAGCCTCAAGTATTTTTGACTCAGTGAGGATCAATTGCTTTTTAAAAGACAAGGGCCAAGTTATCCGGCCACACCTATCAGCTGAAATTGCTTCTAGCGATTTTTATGATCGTTTCATATTGTCAATTCATAATTTCTCGCCTCTTATATTTAGATATTTTTACTACTTCTCATGGAAATTCAGAGAATATTTCCACGTATATTTGGTGGGTACACCTATTTCTTCGAATGGATTTATTTTTATAGGCCTATCCTATAAGCTACCAACTGTCTCAGAGATCTTTATGGCATTGTAAGCCGTAATTTCTGAAATCAGATTTCAAAAACTGTTGCTCTCTATGGTCAGATTTTTTAATTGGTTTGTTTAACGGCATATTAAGCATCCTTGGTCTATGTAATATTGAAGTCAGACAATTGTGAATATATTTAACTAGCCATTTATAACTAACATTTGCTTTCGAAACTGTGTTATGAACAAACAAATGTACCTTTGACCAGAAAAGGAGGGAAGAGTTAAACAGAAGTTGACAAGATGTAACAATGATCTCAAGTTACACGGCTCTTTCTCAATCCATGTAACGTTAGGTTTGGAATCTGAGTTATGAACAGACAAATGTCGCTATGGCCAGTAAGAGCTGATTTTTGTATCCGAAAACGAAGGAAGACTTAACCAGACGTTGACCAGATGTGGACCCATCGCTACAAAAGAACAGAAAAAAAGGATTACACGTTGACGTTGAAAAATAGATTAGACGTTGACCAGTAAAAGCATGTCAGTAGATCAGACAAGGAAAGAGGACTTAACAAGATCTTTGCCAGATGTACATACTTATGACCAGGTATGAACGATTATGAACATATCCATCTTATTAAAGATCCATGAATAGCAGTGATATTTTCAAAAGATAATTATTTCTTAGGTTTGGAAACTGAGTTATGAACAGTTAAATGTAGCTATGGCCAGTAAGAGCAGATTTTTGTATCAGAAAACAAAAGATGTAGATGACCAGATGTAGATATTTGTGAATATATCATGCTACATATATTGTGATCGGTAAAGACCGATTCCTGTATTGCAGTAATTGATTTGAAAAAGATTTATGAGTAGACAAATGTGGCTGTAAAAGCTGATTAGTATATAAGAAAAAGAAAGAAGACTTAAGCAGGCATGGAGTTGGTATGGACAATTACTGACCAAGTATTGACGAATTATTGACCAGACTTGTAATATTTACTTTCGAAACTGAGTTATAAACAGACCAGTAAAAATATCAATGTAAGAGTAAAGGCAGATTTATATATTAGAAATTAAAAGAAGGCATAACCAGATGTTAGCCAGATGTAGACGCATATGACCAGATGTAAACATACCAGGCTCTTTAACATTTGCTTTCAAAGCTGAGTTATGAACAGACAAATGTATGACCTGTCAAAGCAGATTAGTAATCCAGAAAACGAAGGAAGTCTTAAGCAGACATTGAATAGTTGTCGAAAATTATGACCAGATCTCAACAATTACAAACTTCTAAGGCTATTTCTCAATCAATCCATGTAACATTTGGTTTGGAAACTGAAGAGACAAACGTAGCTATGGCCAGGAAAGAGCATATTCTTCAATCAGAAAACGAAGGAAGACGTAACAAGACTTTGACCAGATGTGGACCCATATGACCAGATGCGGATAATTGTGAAGATATCAGGTTTTTTAACGATCCATATTAGATAGTATCATTTGAACTAATCTCCTACAAAAGTATTCTATGAACAGTAGAAAAAAAGGATTAATAGATTAGACATTCACCTGTAAAAAGCACATCAGTAGATTAGACAAGGAGAGAAGATGTTTACCAGATATATACACTTATGACCAGGTATGAACGATTATGAACATATCCATGTATAGCAGTAATATATTGCTTTCGAAACTGAGTTAAAATATTGCTATGACTAGTAAAGTATATATCAGAAAACGATAGATCACTTAATCAGACGTTAACACGATGTGGAGAATTTTGACCAGATCCGAACAATTATGTACATATCCAGCTTATCAAAGATCCATGAATAGCAGTAACATTTGTTTTCGAAACTGAATTCGGAACAGAAAATGTAGCTATGACCTGTAAAATTACATTAATAGATCAGAAAACGAAGAAAGACTTCAGTAGATGTTGACCAGAAAAAGACTTAACTAGAGGTTGACCAGAGAAAGACTTAACTAGGGGTTGATCTGAAAACGAAGGAATTCTCAACCAGACGTTGACTAGATGTAGACACATATAACCAGATGTGAATATATCAGGCTCTTTAACGATCCATATATAGCAGTAACATTTGCTTTCAAAACTGCGTTTTAAACAGACAAATGTTACTTTAAAAGCAAATGTTACTGCTATATATGGATATTAAAACAGACAAATGTAGGTATGACTTGTAAAAGCAGGTTAATATACCAGAAAATGAACATCATCGATGCCAAAGAAGAACTAAGCGCAGATTGCTATATCCAAAGATTGCTTCTAAGCGCAGAACTAAGCGCAGAACTTCATCCAAAGATTGCTTCTAAGCGCAGAACTAAGCACAGATTGCTTCATCCAAATATCTAGAAAAAGATCCATATATAGCAGTAACATTTGCTTTCAAAACTGAGTTTAAAACGGATAAATGTAGGTATGACTAGTAAAAGCAGGTTAATATACCAGAAAATGAACATCATCGATGCCAAAGAAGAACTAAGCGCAGATTGCTTCATCCAAAGACGGATGAAGGTATGATAGTTATTATCTGCAATATGACCATATGACCAGATGTGAACGTACCAAGCTCTTTAACGAACCAATAACATTTGCTTTCAAAGCTGAGTTATGAACAGACAAATGTATGAACTGTAAAAGCAGATTAGTAAACCTGAAACGAAGGAAGTCTTAAGCAGACATTGACCAGTTGTCGAAAATTATGACCAGATCTCAACAATTACAAACTTCTAAGGCTCTTTCTCGATCAATCTATTATCTATGTAACATTTGGTTTGGAAACTGACACCTGAAGAGACAAATGTAGCCAGGAAAGAGCATATTCTTCAAACAGAAAACGGAGGAAGATTTAACCAGACGTTGACTAGATGTAGACCCATATGACCAGATTCAGACAATTGTGAACATATCAGGTTCTTTAACGATTACACAGAAACATTAGTACTAGTCTCTTTTTTACTGTTCATCGCTTCATTCGCTATGAATAGTAACAAAAGGGGATTAATAGATCATACGTTCACCAGAAAAAGCATATCAGTAGATTAGACAAGGAGCGAAGATGTTTGCTAGATGTACACCCTTATGACCTGGTATGAACGATTATGAACATATATCCATGTATAGCAGTAATATATTGCTTTCGAAACTGAGTAAAAATATTGCTATGACTAGTAAAGTATAAATCTAAAAACGATGGATCACTTAATCAGACGTTAACACGATGTGGAGAATTTTGACCAGATCCGAACAATTATGTACATATCCAGCTTATCGAAAATCCATGAATAGCAGTAACATTTGTTTTCGAAACTGAAATCGGAACAGAAAATGTAGCTATGACCTGTAAAATTACATTAATAGATCAGAAAACGAAGAAAAACTTAACTAGAGGTTGACCAGAGAAAGACTTAACTAGGGGTTGATCAGAAAACGAAGGAATTCTCAACCAGACGTTGACTAGATGTAGAAACATATGACCAGATGTGAACATATCAGGCTCTTTAACGATCCAATATATAGCAGTAACATTTGCTCTCAAAACTGAGTTTAAAACAGAAAAATGTAGGTATGACTTGTAAAAGCAGGTTAATATACCAGAAAATGAGCATCATCGGAAAACAGCCCGCTATGCTACGGATTCTTTTTCCCGAAGACAGATTGTTTTATAAAAAAGACGATGCCAAAGAAGGACTAAGCGCAGATTGCTTTATCCAAAGACGGATGAAGGTACGACAGTTATTATCAGATGCGGACAGTTATGACCAGAGGTAGACAATTAACACCGATGGGTTTATGACCAAAGCAAAAAAGATTGGTATAGCAGCAGATGTAGGAAGATAATAATTGTCTACATCTGGTCAGGCGTAAAATTATGACCAGGTGTATTCCCCGTGATGTAGTGGCTAACATGATGGACAGCAATACCGAGCTCCAGGCGATCCTAGATGTTTCTATTCGGTATTAAGGAAAGTTATGAATTCGCTTATTCTTCCAGCTATGGGTTAAGTAATACCACTTCTGTTCTTCAACAAGGATGATTTTGGCATAAAATAAACCCACGAAATTTGATATGCCTTTAATCAAAGGATCTAAACCAAACTATTACGTTTAATTTCGAACTAATACTCTTGAGAAAGCTACTAATCCTCTTATCTCTCTAGCTATGAGTCAAATAGTACTACTTCTGTTCTTCCACACGAAAGTTGATATACCATTAAATAAAAGGAACTAAATCAAACCAAACCTAATCTTTTGGCTGCAGAATAATTGATGTGATTATTTATAAGCTTTGCTTAGTTGTGGCACATGGCCGAAAGTATGAGACACACAGTAATGTCCATGACCATGATTAACTATACAAACACATAATACATATTCATATATACACATATACATGCAGAATACATATTGACGCAATGAATAAGACGAGCGAAGACTTCTTTTAAAAAATATACCTCTCACTTTATTGTAAGGTTTGCGTGTGAGAGGGAGTTGGAGACCGAACAGAACTGCAACATATTGACCCCCACTCTTATGGTCATCAGCGTTGTGTCTTTCTCGTTCACCAGGGCTGCTCAACCGGAGGCCCGGGGGCCCAGATCTCTGCTGGATGATGGCTTTCTCTACCGCATCTTGTCTCTCACTCATCTGATCTCCAACTCACTGACTTCATGTCTTCAGCGAGTTATATAATAGTTCAATCGCCCACTCAATATCTATTCTCATGGCTAGCCAGCCCGGAATGTGCCACTTCCGGCGTCTTTGCACTGGCATGTTTGATCATCATCAAGCGGAAATAACTTTCATGCAGTTCAGAGGTCACTCTCTTCCGGTGCATCAGTCTATGAGTGTACCATGGGATTTTACCTTGTCCCATTTTGTCAGCCAAGTCCGCCTACGCGATTTCTTCTCATAACTGCCATCGGAATGTATCACTTTCTTCCGGTGCATCACTTTGGAATGGCATGTTTGGCCGGGTCGACGGTCAATATACAACAGTAAGATTCATTCCTTACTTTCTACTAGACTACTTGACAAACTATTATTCTCCCGGGGACACACACTCGCTTATTGACGAACCTACTACAATTATTTTATATTTTTGTCATAGCAGCAGGTTACTTTTAAAATCATCAATGAGGAAAATTTCACGGATAACTTTGTAATTTTAACTAAGTAAAGTTGGCGACCGTTGTCAAGGTCAATCTGAAGGCTCCCTTTTCATTAACTAATATACCGAGGTGCTGGGGAGGGTGCTTCTCCTTTCTCTGGATTGCCCCACTTTACCCTTGATACCTACCGTAAAATGCTGAGTGCTAAGCAAGGACGTATTAAGTACGATTTTTTGAGTCTTTGGTATCACTCGACCTGACCATTAGCGAGCACTGGAACTTCTTTTAGTGTAAGCTAGGTTAACAGAATATTAGTTATGGGTTCGTTTTTCACTAGTTGCTCCATACTTTTGGCCATGTGCCAAACTAAATTTAGTTTCTTGTGTGAATTAATGTTTAGCAACCCTCGGAAGTATTCCGCTATTTGTGAATCTGATTCTCACTGGGCGCTTCCATTGTTTTGGTTTTGTGCTAAACTAATGTAGTATTGTAAAAGTACGTGTAGATAAGTTTTCTGCCAGGGTGGGTGAAAAGACGAGATCACAGGGTTCAATCTCTCATCCAATGCACGAGCGATAACATTATACGCTTGATCTAGAACTCCGGGACCAGGTCACCAAGTGTTGACAGGGGGACGGATGATACCACCCACTGCAGGCTGAAGTGGTGCTAGGGAGGTCTGTGAACCCCATGATTTATATCGCAGATTTCGTGATTTGGTCTATTCTTCTCTTTTGGTGATTGGAGTGGGAGGAGACACACCGTTCTCGCGGAACGAAGAAGGAGAAAAGAAAGGACGAAACAAAGATAGAAGAAGCGTGCTGTTTCTCGAAGAACGAAAAAGCTAGCCACGTGGTGTCCGTTGTCTACTTCTTCAGGCTTCTATGGTCTCAGAGACTGAACGGAGAGAACAAAGAAAGAAAGGTCTTTCCGCAAAAAGTCCAGTTGTGTTTTTGAGAATTTAATCCCTCCCGAGCCAATAAATAACTTGTTATGACTATGCTATACCACACCTTAGTAATTAGTTTCAAACGCTGCGTCTTTTACAGCACAACTTTCTAGTGCGTATGTGAGGCTTCTTATTACTCGATATTTGCAGCATACGCCTGGACATCTTATTTTGTCGCAAATCTAGCATCATTGTATAATAGTTATAATGTTTGAAAATTAACACGACGACCCGAGTTCGAAACCTGGACGAGGCTGTTTGCCTTTTATATAGTGCTAATACACTTAGAAAAGGTATAAACCCAACTATTCTCCTTCCAGTTCTGAGTAAATAGATTGGGCTCTTTAAACTTGATATGGTAACCAGTCTAGAAGAAGGGAAACTGAATTCGAACCTGTTCAACTCCGTTAAGAATTGACCTTGTATCTCATCCTGCTGAAGTATTGTAAATACATACACGAAGACAGGCAAAACACTTGGTATGGGATAGTAAAGAGAAAAATAGCTTCGTGAAACTCTGATGGTTGTATATATTACCCTTATTATCTATTTGGTTTAGATTGGTTTTATAGCATATCATTGTTGGATACCCAATGCTAAATCGACTTTAAACATATATATTAAATATATAGGATTTAATTTGGTTGGGTTTTATAGCATATCAACAATTATAGATTATTTGATGCCAAATCATCTTTATACATATATATTCGATATATGTGAATTGATTTGGTTTGGTTTTATGGCAGATCAACAGTTGTAGGTTATTTCATACCAAATCCTCTTTTAACACATGTATTAGATATATAGGTTTTGGTTTGGTTGGGTCTTATGGCATATCAACTATTGTAGGTTATTTAATGCCAAAACTTCTTTGTACATATATCTTAGATATATAAGATATGGTTTGGTTGGGTCTTATGACATATCAACCATTGTAGGTTATTTAATGCCAAATATGTGATAGGGTTTTATGGCATATCAACTATTGCAGGTAATTTAATGCCAAATCCTCTTTATACATATATATTAAATATATAAGCTTTTTGAGGTTGGGTTTTATGGCATATCAACTATTATAGGTTATTTAATCCCAAATCCTCTTTATACATATATATTGAATATGTAAGATTTTTTGTAGTTGGGTTTTATGGCATATCAACTCATCATCATCTTATGGCATATCAACCATTGTAGGTTATTTAATGCCAAATATGTGATTGGGTTTTATGGTATATCAACTATTGCAGGTAATTTAATGCCAAATCCTCTTTATACATATATATCAAATATATAAGCTTTTTGTGGTTGGGTTTTATGGCATATCAACTATTGTAGGTAATTTAATGCCATATCCTCTTTATACATATATATTAAATATATAAGATTTTGAGTGGTTGGGTTTTATGGCATAACAACCATTGTAGGTTATTTAATGCTAAATGTGTGGTTGGGTTTTATAGCATATCAACTATTGTTGGTTATTTAATGCCAAAACCTCTTTACACATATATATCAAATATATAAGCTTTTGTGTGTTTGGGTTTTATGGCATATCAACTATTATAGGTTATTTAATCCCAAATTCTCTTTATACATATATATTGAATATATAAGATTTTGTGTAGTTGGGTTTTATGGCATCTCAACTCATCATCAACATGTCGCGCCATCAGCACGGATGTCCCTGACTCTCTCTCTCTCGCTACCCCTCCCTAACGTCCATTGCTTCAGGCAGGTCTTTAGGGCTACATCCCGTGTCTACACTTACCTGCTGTATGTACGTTCGAGCTGGTTGTCCTGCCTTTGCTCATCCATGTGAAGGTGTCCACAGAAGTACATCATTTATGAGCTTGTCCCAACTTCTCCAGCAGTGTCCTGCATGTCTGGTTCGTCTAGTTTTAACAGTTTTCGTGATGGGCAGTAGGTAGTCGTACAGCTGCTGCTTTGTGGGGTGCTGCCTCCAGGACTTGTTCAATATTGCTGGCAGCATTCTTGTGTAGTTGGCGTCAAGCTTTTTCTCCATGCGTTTAGTTAGCATCCATGTAGTGCATCCATACAGCAGTATCAACACGACCGCTGCCTGGAAGAAGCTGCGTTTCATTTTATCGGTCAGGTCTGACTTCCATATGACCGATAGCCTATCGTTAGCTGTCCATGCCTTTGTTAGTCGCGTGTTGATGTATGTCTGGGTTGAAGAGACAATGCATCCTAGGAAAGTGAAATTGTCAACTAGTTTCAGAAAGTTACTGTTTAATGTGGAGATGTTGCCTGTTTGATTAAAGCACATATATTCCGTCTCGTGTGCATTGACATGGATGCCAATGCCTGCAGCGGCTCGTTCCAAACTATGTAGCAGGGTTTCCGCTTGGACGGATGAATTTGCCAGAAGCGCTATGTCATCGGTGTAGTCGGCGTCGGTAATTGTTTTTGCGGGGTACCTTCTGCTTCTTTCTTTGTTAGATTGTCCTCTTTATACATAAATATTGAATATATATGATTTGTAAACAGTTTGTTGTTAACAGTTTTTCCCTCAAGTTAATAGTTTCAACCATTTCTACCAAACACGAATAATTCTATTGACTATTAATTAATTGCTTGCGCACATTTTATACATATGATATGTAAGCGAAGAGTTTGAAGGTAAATACATTTTTGATTTGTAAGTACTAATTTGTTTGCTTACACGTATTAATATTATCTCTGTACAGTTGAGTGGTTTCAATTATTGTTATTTAACACAAATAATTCTATTCAATATTAATCATTTGCTTGTACACAGTGAAGTTGTTACAAGTATTGCTATTTAACACTAATTATTCTGTTCAACATTACTCATTCGTTTGTAAATCGTTAAATGGTTTCAAGTATTGTTATGGATCATAAACAATTCAATCAAATATCAGTCATTTGTTTACACACAATTAAATGATCAAACAGTTCTATTCATAATAATCTAATTTTTCATTAGTCCTTTGTTTGCACTCAGTTAAAATGTCAAATAGTTCTACTTGACCCATAGATAAGACCCTATCAGGTCCTAATACTCCGTGCCAGAGTTGACCTGGGAGCAATGATAATGAAGAAGTACTGGAGCCTCAATATCAGATTGTTTAATGTCATGTACAGGACACTCGTTGGTTAGGGGTTCTTTGTGTTCCGTTAATTCTATAGTCCCAGCCGACTGGTCTATTATCTGTCTGTCTGTCTGTCTCTTCATCCGTCTTTATCTTCCATCACGGCAGACAGGTCCTTTAGTTTGCATCCAGTATCCGCATAGTATGTTCTTGCTAGTCAGCCAACACTGGCACATCTGTGTGAATGGGTCCATAAGAGACTGCCGTTTATGAATTCGTCCTTTCTTCACCAAGTGTTTGGCACATCATGTTTACTTTACTTGGATGAAATGGGCGGTAAGTGGCCGTATGGCTGCTGTTTAATGAGGTGTTGTTTTCAAGATTTGTTCAAAGCTGCACGTGTAGTTCCCACTAGGTTTTTTGTGGGCATTTCGTCAACATCCAGGAGGTGCTTCAGTCGAGTAGTACCAACACAACCACTACTTGGAAGATATCTCGTTTTATTTTATCAGAGAGATCAGATTTCTATGTGATTGATTACCTGTCAATAGAAGTTCTCATCTTCGGTATGCACATTTTTACTTTTAGTTGATAAGATATTGTGGTCTAAGGTATTTCAGCAGGTCTACAATTTCAGAGAGGGCCATTGGCCTAATTAGTAGAGTGTTCGCCAATGATCCAGGAGACTGGGGTCCATCCCAGGTTGAGTTATACATAAGACTCAAAAAATAGTACTTGATGCCTTCTTACACTCAGCATTATAAGGTACGGATCAAGGGTAAAGTGGAGAAATCCAGGGAAAGGAGTAGTGCCCTCCCCTACACCTTGGGGTAGTAGCTATCGGGTCAACGTCGACTACGGACTACTAATTTCAGAAGCATGTCACTTAAAATGGAGATGGATCCTTTTTCTTTTAACACATGGTCTCTAAAAGAAACCGTTACCGCTAAAATTTAAAAAAATCATTAAGGCAATGGTTATTTCATCAGACGCTGACACAAATTTCTGTCATTGTCGCTTGTAAGGAAATGCATTCATAGTATTTCTCTTAACAATCTGCCGGAATTACGAGGTTTGTTCAAAAAGTTTTAAGCCGTACCCAAAAAGAAGATAATTGTTGAACGTTTTTGTAGTGACAACAGACGACCACTTCTTATAAAGCAAGAAAAATCTAATTCAGATTTTTCTAGTTTGTTAATAAGTAGTACTGAGTTGACACAAAAATTGTTCAGCTATTGTTCTTCTTTCAGGCTGAGGCTTGAACATTTTGAACGACATTCGTATGTACTTTGAATGTGACTAGATCTAATGAAAGAAACTTGTTTCATACTAAAAAAAGGCTGGAAGCAGTCGATCAACAATAGAAACTATTACTGGAACAGAATATGCAGGTGATCTAACACTACTCGCAAATTCAAATGTTCAAGTCGAATCTGTATAGCCTACAGCAGGCAGCAAAAGGCATTGGTTTGTGAGATCATGTTTTGCAATGAAGTCGGTGCTATCTTCTCATCAAATGGCCACGTTCTGAAAATAATTAACCGTTTCATATATCTCGGTAACAATATCTCATCTGCTGGAAGTGATGTCAACATACATCATAGGAAAGTATGGACTACTTCTGATAAGCTGACGTCAATAGAGATATCTGAGCTATTCGATAAAATTGTAATTCTTCTAAATTGTAGTTCTATCAGTACTATTGAATGGTAGTTCCACTCGGACTTTAATGAAGCACATATTGTAAAAGCTTGATTCTAATTACACAGGGATTGGGCAAGTTCTTTTGAATAAACCCAGGAAGCAGCAGCCCACAGAACAGCAGTTGTACTCCCATCTCCCAAACCAAGATAGACGATCAAGACATGTTTAGCACTGCTGGAGAAGTTAGAATGGATGCATAAGCGACGTTTTCCTGTGGACTCTTACGCATGCGCACACAATGCAGACCAGCAAAAACTTTCATTCATCAACTCTGTGTGGACATAAGATGCCATCGAGAGGAACTGCCATGAGTGATAGGGACGGATAGCAAGAGATAATCAAGGGAGTTTGTGCTATCAGTATGAGTAGATGATGATGAGAAAGAAAGAAAGAAAAGGTTTGTGCAAACAGATGTCGTCAGGGGGACTTGCCAAAAGAAGGAAAGAATGAAAGAAAAGGTTAGTGCAAACAATACATACCGTCAGGAGGACTTGACAAAAGAAAGAAAGAAGAAAAGAAAAGGTTTGTGCAAACAATACATGCTGTCAGGAGGACTTGCCAAAAGAAAGAAAGAAACAAACAAACAAACAAACAAAAGGTTTGTGCAAACAATACATGCCGTAGGGAGAAGACTTGCCAAAAGAAAGAAAGAAAGAAAGAAAGAAAGAAAGAAAGAAAGAAAGAAAGAAAAGGTTTGTGCAAACAATACATGCCGTCAGGAAGACTTGCCAAAAAAAAGAAAGAAAGAAAGAAAGGAAAGGTTTGTGCAAACAATACATGCCGTCAGGAGGACTTGCAAAAAGAAAGAAAGAAAGAAAGAAAGAAAAGGTTAGTGCAAACAATACATGCCGTCAGGAGAACTTGCCAAAAGAAAGAAAGAAAGAATGAAAGAAAGAAAGAAATGGTCAGTGTAAACAATACATGCCGTCAGGAGGACTTGCCAAAAGAAAGAAAGAATGAAAGAAAAAAAAGGTTAGTGCAAACAATACATGCCGTCAGGAGGACTTGCCAACAGAAAGAAAGAAAGAAAGAAAAGGTTTGTGCAAACAATACATGCCGTCAGGAGGACTTGCCAAAAGAAAGAAAGAAAGAAAGAAAGAAAGAAAGAAAAGGTTAGTGCAAACAATACATGCCGTCAAGAGGACTGGCCAAAAGAAAGAAAGAAAGAA
The DNA here is from genome assembly GCA_963585895.1 of Sepioteuthis lessoniana. NCBI lineage: Eukaryota > Metazoa > Mollusca > Cephalopoda > Myopsida > Loliginidae > Sepioteuthis > Sepioteuthis lessoniana. The sequence continues at coordinate 35,610,953 of OY757923.1, read as the reverse complement.
AGAAAGAAAGAAAGAAAGAAAAGGTTTGTGCAAACAATACATACCGTCAGGAGGACTTGCTAAAAGAAAGAAAGAAAGAAAGAAACAAGCAAAAGGTTTGTGCAAACAATACATGCCGTCAGGAGGACTTGCCAAAAGAAAGAAAGAAAGAAACATACAAACAAACAAACAAACAAAAGGTTTGTGCAAACAATGCATGCCTTCAGGAGGACTTGCCAAAAGAAAGGAAGAAAGAAAGAAAGAAAGAAACAAACAAACAAAAGTTTGTGCAAAAAGTATATGCCGTCAGGAGGACTTGCCAAAAGAAAGAAAGAAAGAAAGAAAAGGTGTGTGCAAACAATAGATGCCGTCAGGAGGACCTTGCACTACGGAGACAGATGACGAGAGAGAGAGAGAGAGAGAGAGAAAGAGAATCACTGGATCCCCTGCTGTCGGCACCCTTTGATTTGATATATAGACAATACAAAATGCAATTTTCTAATATTATTTTAAAAGATGTCAAGAATAATTCTCTACTGTTCTTTGTATCTTTCCACAGAAAGATTCCGAAGATTATTGAGAGAAATATCTTCAACTGCCACTTATTATCTGTGCTATGCAAATCACGTCATAGAGAGAATCACAACAACAAAAAATTACTGCAGAAATGACAAATTTGAATCTCATTTGTTGACGATATCTGCAGAGAGATAACAGCGTTAGTACTCTATCTGCAAATAGCTACAATCCTTATTATATGAGAAAATATGTACAATACCGTTTATAAATATGTACACCCAAACTTTTTTCGATATCAGCATGGCCTCGTATATACGCTGACTGATCCCATGCAGAGAGGAAAGACCTTCCCCTCCAAAAAATGGGGGATGTCCTTGTTGTAAAACTAAACCTCATCTGCTGGGGAGGCTCCAGTTCTGGAAATAAATGGAGTATAAAATTTACTTTTCATTGTCACCACTCAGAGTAGTCGTACCTGTTAGGATCCCATCTTTAGGTCAAATAGATCTATTTTCAGATTATTCGTATTCGATATGATCATGTGGAAAGAAAAAACATCTAACAAAACAACTACATCAGAAATGTAAATATGAACGTACATTGAACGCGATTCCCAAACCTCTTGGTATGAAATATCCCCTTACGGATCGAAATGTCGTTAAAATCAATCACTCAATCAACCAACCAAACTTATTAAGATAAAAAGTTGAATTTCCGAAATATCTGGATTTTAATATGTCTTGGCGACCCAAGTCGAGGGTGACTCGAAGGGCCCCTTTTCAATAGCTATCACACCGAGGTGTAAAGGGGGGCGCTACTCCATTTCCTGAATTACTCCACTTTACCCTTGATACTTACAATGCTGAGTGCTAAGCAAGGCGGAATCAAGTACCATTTATGGAGATTTTGGTATGACTCGACCTGGGATTAAACCCCGGTCTCCGGACCATTGGGGAACACTACTCATTAGCCAATAAATTATAATGTCTTGTTGAATGTAATCTCATCAATCAGATTATATTAGGTATCATTTATTGCCAAAATGTACACCATTTAACTTTGTTACCGAAAATCGGAATATGTCAAAAATAGATAAACTCATATACCCTATTTTTTCCTGAAGAGGTTCGTATCAAGTTCGTATCAATGAATGAGTATCAAATTCGTTTGAGATAATTATTTGAACGATTAAAGCGATTTGATTATTGATTTAATTAGATATTTTTGTTACTTCTGTTTCGAATTTGGCCAGGATTCCTCTTAAAGCAATTCTTTTTCTATTAAATCTTTCAGAAGAAAAGGGACGGAAAAATACTGAAACGGTTTGGATCGAAAAGAAAATTGGCGACTGATTGACCGAAAATTAAAAGAAAAAGTGTGAGAGAAGAAATCTTAAAATTCCAAAGACTGAAAGAAAATATCCAACGTTTTAAATCTGTTAGCTGCCTATTCACATCTTCAGCAGTTTTTATTTATTTATTTATTTATTTATCTCTATATCCTTTCATCAGTTTATATGTTCATAACAAAAGAAAAGTTGGCCAATTCTTTAAAATATGTGCACAAACAATAAATTGAAGAAAATCCAACCAACGAGCAAAGAGAACTATCAGAGCTTCAGTAGTATGAGAAAGGAGGAAATAAAGCTGGCTCAACTCCACAAAGACCACGAATAAGTAGCACTCTCATATATCTTTAAAGGAGAAGATCTATTTTATCTTAGCAGTCATTCGTTATTTACTGTGGAATATACAGGGTGCGGAAGCAAAATATGGAATAATATTTTTTAAAGTGATTTTAGTCTAATTTGTTCAATTTTTGAAAAAAAAAAAAAAACGGGATAAATCTAAATTTTCATGATTAGTTCAATTATTCAATCACTTTTTAAAATTCAAATTCAGCCCAATATGAATGAGCAAGAAAAAAAGCAACAAAAAAATCTATGATTTGCTGAACCCCGAAACCAAGCCAAAGTTTCTTTGTCTACCGTTTACAAAGCAAAGGATTTTTTTAAAGAAAAAAAAGATTTTAAAGGAAAAGTGGGAGTGGAGGATTGAACAAAAAACTAAAGAAGGCTTTTTAAAAGATCTCGCTACGGCGATTAAATGGTCGTTACAACGTCAATCAGAAAACACACTAATGAATTGAAAGTCCACAAGAAACCTGAGGACAGAAATTTAAGCTTTAAACCCCTTGATTACGTTATGTTGGCGTTTTTAGAAAACAAAATAAATGAACTTCCTATTCAAATATTGGTTCGCTCAAGACTGCTATTGAGGAGGAATGGAATAAAATGCTTGAAGAATCTATGTTGAAGACATGCAAATTGTTTCAGGTTGATTTGTTTAATGGCATATCAACTTTTGTTGGTTATTTAATGCCAAAGCTATTCTGCTAGGTGAACAGCAGTAATACTATATAACCCATAGCTGGGAGGATAAGGCGGTTCATACCTTTCCCAAGGGTATTTGCCCGAAAGTGAACGTAATAACGCGACTGGAGTACGAACTTGCTACTACGATTCCACAGTCCATCGCTTTAACCATTACACCACGAGGACACCCCCTGCAAATTGTTTCAAAGGCGTGTCGATACAATAACTGAAAAAAAATGGCGATTATATCGAGTAAATTTACTGTTTTGTGTTTATCTTCTTATTTTGTTGTTCATTTCTTTAAGTAAAAAAATAATCTTGTTTTATAATAAAGTCGTTTATCATTAAATTAGAATATTCTTAATTTTGCTTCCGCACCCTGTACATTGGTGAAATGTATTGATTTTAATGAAGTACGAGGTTGGTTGATTTCTTTATTTAATCGCGTATCAACCTTCGTCGGTTATTCAATTGTTGCATACATATATATACTGGATACATACCGACGCAATGATAACAGATGCAAGAATAAAGGACGCTGGAAGGACTTCTTTAAAAAAATATTTTTACCTCTCACTTTATTTGTAAGGGTTTGAAAGGATTGTTCAAGGGTTACATGTGAGAGGATGCTGGAGACTGAACATAAACTTCATATTTTGACCCCACTGTTGTGACCGTCACGTTGTGTCTTTCTTGTTCTCTTAGATGCTCAACCAGAGGTCTTGGGGTCCACTCCATCGGGGCTTTTCGAGGGCCTCCTCGGTCTGGTGTGGCCTTCCCTACCACATCTCGTCTCTAACCCTCTGAGAGTCTGCTGGCAACTGCATCGGGGGTTTCCGAGGTCCCCCTCGGTCGGGTATGGCCTTCCCTAACACATCTAGTCTCTAACTCTCTGGGAGTCTGCTGGCAACTGCTCTGGGACCCAAACTCAACTGAGTTAAATAATAACTCAACGCCCACACGATCGCCTACTGGATCTTTGAATCGGATTTTAATCGTCATCAAGCGGAAATAACTGTCATGCAGTTCAGAGGTTACTCTCTTCCGGTGCATGACTGTAGTGGCACAATGAGACCTTCACCTTGTCCCATATCATAATCCGCCCACGCGATCTCTTTCGATTACTGGCCGTTGGAATGTGTCACTTCCTTCCGGTGTATTACCTTGGAATAGTATTTTTAGGCCGGGGCGAGGGGTCAAAATATAACACAATGCCAAAACTTTGTTGTAGAAAAACATCATTGATAATATTTAACTCATAGCTGAGGAAATAAGAAGGGTTCACACTTTTCTCAAGGGTATTAGTCCGAAAGTGAATGTAATAGTTCAACTTGACTTAGAACTCAAAAAATACGATGTTCAACATTTTAACCTGTATGCTATAATAAAATCTATCCTAGACATTACCAAATGGGTGACCTGAGAAAACATTTTGTGTTGGTGAATCCGATTGAAATGTTTGGATTACTGTCGAAGGTATGATTTTACAAAAAATATAAATAGTGCACAGGCTATTTACAAACTGTTTATCCCAAAGGAATGTTAACAAAACCAGATTTTTATACCAAACTATCTTTCTACCAAGAATGAAAAATCTTTATCTCTACATATCGGCACTAAATGACCCACGGAGCTTGATGTTCTATAGAACAAACTATCATCATCATCATCATCATCATCATGTGGCGCTCGTGCGGATTTCTCTGAACCCCTTTCGCCATTCATCTCTATCGCCCATCACTTCCTTTAGGTCTTCCAGGCTACACCCTGTGTCTGTACATAAGTTGTTGGTGGTCGTCCAACACTTGCTCGTCCCTATGAAGAAGTCCATTGGACAACATCGCTTATAAGTTCGTCTTTACTTCTTCGGCAGTGTTCTGCATGTCTTGTTCGTCTAATTTTGATGGTTTTCGAGATGGGACGTAGGTAGCCGCACAACGGTTTTTTTTTTGTAGGATGTTGCCTCCAGGATTTATTCAGTATAACTCATAGCATTCTTGTGCAATTGGCGTCTAGCTTTTTCTCCATACGCTTAGTCAGCGTCCATGTGGTGCATCCATAAAGTAGTATTAAGACGACCGCTGCTTGGAAAAAAAACTGCGTTTTATTCTATTCA
>OY757923.1:35513465-35600965 GCA_963585895.1 Sepioteuthis lessoniana | reverse complement strand
AGAAAGACAGGTGTCTGGGATCAGATCTATGCCATATATTTTCATGTTGCTGATGATAAAGTCACTGAAAAATGTTGGCTGGAAAAATGGCACAATTTTGGTCTCTGGTAAGAAAAAAGTCACCATACATGCAAGGAAAGTAATAATTTTGGCCATGAAAAGTCACAATTTTAGCTAGGAAAAAGTCAGTAATGACTTGGAAATGTCATAGTTTTGGCTAGGAAGAAGTCACAGTTTGGATAAGAAAAGTCACAATTCTGGATAAGAAAAATGTCATAGGGAAAAAGTCACATCTAATTTATTGCTGCTGGTTCAGGCTTCGTTTAGGATTTGGTTGAGGGGTTCGAGTTGGGGTTAAGTTTAGTAGAAAATTATGCTTTTTTTTTTAATTCGAGCGAGACCTAATGGATTTACTGTGTAAACACTTTTGGTTTACGATTAAGATATTTTTTTTCAGTGACCTTTTTCTTGTGATTTCTTTTCCTGAAAAATTTTATCTAGATTTTAATATCGCGACTGAATCTCGTCCGAGTATATTTTTGCATGATATAAAAAATAAACTTTCAGAAACCAGTTAAAAATGATTGCTGAAAACAAATATTGTTCTTTCTACAACCCACTCTTGCAAAAACAAACAAACAAAAAAACAAACAAAAGAAAAATAATTCGCCAATTTAACATTGATCAGAATTTTAATCAAAAACGTCAAGATTTGTTTATATCGACATTTTTATCGTTTTTCTCAGGATATTAATTTGGTTTCATTCTTCGGCTTCTATCAGATATGACATTAAAAAACATACAATTGTTGAAGAAATTTGCTTTGTATAAGAGCCACATATAACCACCTTCAAATGTTTGAGAGCTGAAAGATCTAAGCAAAATGTAGATACACACTTTCTGCTGCTTACACATTTTCTTACAAACATACTATATAAATTATTACGTGTACGTATTAATATTTATTTCTATTGATAAACGATGTCTCAATATACATGGTACAGAGTGTCTAAATATACATGATATAAGGTGTCTCAATATACATGGGACCCATGTGACTGCTAATAACTCTACTAATTATAATGTTGTGTTCTTTTTTGGTTTCAGATTTGAAAATAGTATACTATAACAACTATTCATCCTTGATCACAATGCCTTGGACAAGAGAGATAAAATGTTTTGCGTCACTGCTTCTTTGGAGACAAAATCATTCAAAACTGTGAAAGCAAAATTTGGCAGGAAGTTTAACTTTAACAATTATCCACTGAAAAGCTAAATTTATCGTTGAGTAGACAAATTTCAAGATACGAGGTCAGTAAACAACCAAAACAAGAAGGCTGAAAATCTCAGATCTGGTCGGAAGTTGACTACAAGATATCCTGACAATGTGGATGCGGTGAGAGCTTTTGTCGGAAGGAGTCCGAAAAAGTCTCTCCTAAGACGTTCCTAAGGACTTGGTCTTTCACATACATCGATAAAAAAAATTTTAAAGAAGGATCTTCAGGTCTACCCACAAAAAATCTTGACCAAACATAAGCTCACACCAGCTGACATGGAGTTTCTTGTCTCTGTAATTAATCATTATCATATTAATGGGTTGTATCTAATTTGAGACACCCTGTATTTTCATAAACTGAAAATTTGTATGAGTTTCGATTTGAAGGAGGCAAATAATTGATTTGACCTTGTTGCAGTCCTCGGTTTATCGAACAGAAATTCTCGCTTATGGAGTGACATGGGCCTGATTTTTACCTCTGTTCGTTGAACAGAAAACTTGGTTGAAGTACTTGCTTGTGAAGTGACATGGACTGGATTTTCACCTCTTTTTTTTAGATAGAAAGCCTACTTGTTGTACTCACTTGAGGAGTGACAACGACCTGATTTTTTTAGCTGATTGCTATTCCCTGGGTTTCGAGTGACAGCAAGTCTCTTCAAGTCTCCAGGACTCTTCTCAGTATCCTAGCCGATCTTAATAATGCAGTAGTCTAGATGGTCACCACTTGTCCACTGATGCCTAAATCTTTCAGTCGCTGTGGGGATCGTTCCGGATGCACCAATTACAATTGGTATCCCTGTCACTTTCATATTCCATTGTTTTGAGAGTTTTTCACACCAGCGTTAGCTGATGGTTTTTCAGTGGAGTTTGTTATTTGTATTTCAAATAATTGAATAATTCTGTTTGACCCATGGACGGTTTGGTATGATTTGGCCTTATGGTATATCAACCGTCGTAGGTTATTTAATGCCAAATCCATTTTTACATATAAACAGTTCTGTTTTAAACTATACTGTTTAGCATTAGCACAATTTTTGTTTACACACAGTTTGATATAAAACAGTTTCATTCCAAATAATTCAGTTTACCATAAGTACACAGTGTAACTGTTAAAAACGTTCTATTTTAAACATACGTACTGTTTTTGTTTTGTTTTGTTTACACTGTTAAATGAAAAACAGTTATATTTCAAACAATTCAGTTTAGCATAAGTATAGTTTAAATGTAAAACACTTCTATTTGACCCATTGATAGGGCCCTATCAGGTGCTACCACAACGAGCCTGAGTAAACCTGGGAGTAAAGGCAATAAAGAGGCACTCCACACTCCCCAAAACTCCAGTATTACTGGAGCCTCATCATCAGATTGTTTAGTGTCTTCTCCTGCACACTCGATGTGAGAGCCTTATCCCTTAGCAGAGATGGAGTCAGTGTATTCTCCAGACCAAGCCGACAGGGACACTCATAGATGGGTCCCTAATAGGTACTACCAATCAGGTTCAGAGTGGATCTGGGAGTAATGGTAATGTAGGAGTACTCTACATTATTGACTGGGAGTTATTCATACTTTAAATTCGGGGGTCGTTATTCAGGAATCTTATAGAATCTACACTAATTACTGAATACATTGATGTATTCTTTGCGGCACCTTTTTCAACCCTCAGTTTTATACTCTTTGGCGAACAGACCAATGCTCAATTGCTTTTCAAAGACAGGTTTAAAGTTATCCAGGCGCACCTTTCATCAGTAGAAATTACTTCTGTCGATTTTTATGATCCTTCCATATTTTCAATTCATATTTTCTCGCCTCTTATATTTAGATGTTTCTATTAATTCTCGTGGAAATTCAATGAATATTTCGTATGTTCAGTGAATACACCTATTTCTTCAAATTGATCTATTTTTGTAGGTCAGTACAAAGAGCCGTCATCTGACTGGAAGGTCGTTATGACATTTTAAGTAGTCCTTTCTGAAATCAAACTTCTAAAATTTTTGTTCTTTACGTTTTGGTTGGTTTGTTACTTTATTTTACGGCGTATCAAGCATTTTTGGTCGATGTTATACTGAAGTCGATCTTTTTTACAAACAGTTATGGGGCCTCAGTCAAATATGTGAGTCACCGTGTCATAATGGCTGGACTGCGGCCTCGAAGAAAGTGAGTTCGAACTTCAGTCGCGCCAATCCGTTCCTTTTCGATATAATATCCTTGGGAAAGTTATGAATTCACTTATCGCTTCAGCTATGGGCCAAATAGTATTACAGTTATTCTTGTAAAAGATGCCTTTGCCATTAAATAATCCACGATGGTTAATATGCAATTAAACGAAGAAACCATACCAAACTGATGTGGACCCAGATTGAAAAAAGAAACTCCGAACACGGTATAAGTTTAAAGATATATTGAAGTAACAAGATGCAGAGAAAAGTGCTGGCGTAATCTAGGCTTACTTGTCAGTCGAATATCGATAGTATATCCAATCTCTTTGAGAGAACTTGACTCTCGATTAATATAGAATTTGGAAGAGTCCATGAATGGGTAGGTAACGGTACCATAACACCAACCTATCTCAATAATCATTTATAAAGTAAAGTTGGCGAGCGTAGTAGAAAGCTCCCTTTTCAAAAGCTACAACACTGAGGTGTAGGGAAGGGTGCTACTCCTTTCTCAGGATTGCTCAACTTTACCCTTGATACGTACCTTATATTACTGAGCGTCAAGCAAGGAGGTATCTAGTACCATTTTTTAAGTCTTTGGCATGACGCGACCTGGGATTGAACTCAGGTCTCCCGAACCATTGGCGAACACTCTACCCACTTGGCCAATGAGCCGAGTAATCATTTATAAATAATCATAAATTGTAACGTTACGGGACTTTCGTTAATATTGATTGTAACGCTGAATTCTTCTTTAAAAGCAACTGGTGACACAATTCTCTCGGAAATCGAAAGTTTATTCTGAACTGCAACATTTTACTTAGCAGTCAACTCAACACGAGAGAGAGAGAGAGAGAGAGAGAGAGAGAGAGAGTCTATGAACGAATCCTAACTTGACTGACACCACCGACCGATACGTACCACGTATAATACCAACTGACGTCGAAACTCAACTCCTTTGTGAATCTCAACTCAACTGACTTATTTTCACATTCTCCATTTTTTATATATAGTCTAAAATTAAGTATCTCATCAGCAAAATTCATCGGAGTGATGTCATCTCACTAAATCATTGCATCATTAGTTTTTTTGTATTTCAATCAAACTTATCATGAGTAACGACTTCTACTCTATTTGCTTTTCGTTTTCTGTCCCGAAATCGTATTATGAAAAGAGATGATTGTCGTCTTCTTTGGCGTGCGCTTGCCAGTGTACACGCGTTGACTTCAAGGATAAATACACTTACTTAAAAAAATTTCTAACCACTCCACAATTTAACCAAATTAAACAATAAAATAATTAACACAAATAATGACCAAATAATACAATTAATATAATCAACTATCACCCAATTTATTTAACAGATATAAGGTTTCAAATTTTTTATAGTTATATGTGGTTTCAAGTATTCCAATCAAATACTTACACCAGTCGACATGGGCTGTACAACGCCGACAGTATCTTCGCAGACGAGTAGGACCCTGCCTGAATGAGAGTTCTGGATATGACATAAAACCTTCTGATGGTGAGGCTCCAAACCTGGTGTACCTTTTCATTGCTATTACTCTCATGTTCATTCTCTGAAGGAATGATAGTCTTTGTTGGGACACCATCGATGGGTCGAATTGAACTGTTTAATCCTTTTCTTTTTTTAAACTTTACTGTATCCAAACAAATGGTTAATGCTAAATTGAATTACTTGTGTTAGGTAGCAATACTTGAAACTATGTAAATATATGCAAACGAATGAGCTCTGGTTCTTTGAAAATGTTACCTACAACGTGTTCACTTAAAAATCATTGCCCAGTCGGCTGGGGCTGTAGAATACACCGACTGCTTCTCTGCAGAGGGGTAAGACCCCCCACCACCACCAACGAGTGTCCTAGACATGACACTAAACAATATGATGGTGAGGTTCCAGCAATGCTGGAACTTTGGGGAATGCGGAGTATCCCTTCATTGCCATCGCTCCCAGTTCCACTCTGGCCCGGAGTGGTAGCATTTGATAAGGGTCCTATCTATGGGTTAAATAGAACTAAAAGCATTCTTATGCTTAACTGAATTGTTTGAGTAAACTGAATAGCTTGAAATAGAAATGTTTTTGACAATTAAACCGTTCTTACATTTAAACTGTGTGCTTATGCTTAACTGAATAATTTGAAATAGATCTGTTTTTCGACATTAAAACTGTATTTACACTTAACTGAATTGTTACATATAACTGCTTGAATTTTTTGAAATAGAAATGTTTTTGACAATTAAACTGTGTACTTATGCTAAACTGAATTGTTTTAAATAGAACAGATTATTTACATAAAAATGGATTTGACGTTAAATAACCCAGAAAGGTTGATATGCCATAAAACCCAACAAACCAAACCAAACCAAACCTTAAAAATCATATGTATAAACAGAATTTGGCATTAAATAATCATTAAGAGTTTATATGTTATTAAACCAAATAACCTATACTAACATAAAAATTAACTTTGTGCAAATAAAATTATTCATATTAGACAGGAATACTCGAAACTACTTATCTGTGTGCAAATAAATAAGCTCTGTTTCGTTGCAAATGTTTCTTACAAACTATTAGTTTACAAATCATATATGTTTGATATAAATGTATAAGTATGATTTGACATTAAATAAGCTACGAGGGTTTATACGCCATAAATCCTATCAACTAACCGGCTTGATAGAAACAATTTTCCAAAAGGTCTATTTGACCCATACATACTCTAATAATTATAACCAATCAGGGTCAGAATGAATGTAGGTGTTTGGCTATAAACAGATGACTTCGTTCTGTCATGAGCTTCAAATCCGAATGCAATTTAGTCTATTACTCAGAAGACCATTTTTTGAGTGTTCTTGCTCCTCTGCAGGGCATCAAATCAGCATTCAAGGTCTTGCCAGCATTGTACCCTGTGACCAAGTAAAAATATATGCTTTAAATCAATTAGAATAAATCTGATTATTTCACAAACTGTAAAAGTTAATTTAGAGCGAGAACTTGAAATTAACAAATGAGAAAATATTTCAAGATAAATGTTTTACGATATTTTAACCATTCCCTCTCCCAGAAAGCATTTCACGACGTACAAAATGTCGTTTAATTCAAATGAGGGTAAAAAGATAAGATTTTAAATTTATTGTTGCCAGTGTTGCATAATTGGAATGAAGAAGCAATAACACTTATGTATAAAAATGTAAACTCTCTTTTTATTTACGAAACGTCGAAATGGTTGCGTGAGAGAGGGAGTCAGTTAGGAACTGCTAGGGAAACGCTAGTTTAAAATACATCAGTCAGGAACAGCTAAGATATACACCATATGTTCCGATGTACAACACGTTGAGATACGTTTTCAGAGAGCCTTCTTTCTTCGTGCTTCTTTTGCGCGAGACTCATACAGAACCAGTTCTCAACCTGGCTTCCCGGGGTAGCACCCAAAACGGCATGATTCTGCTGACTGCTGACTAACAGCCGACTCCTGGGGTAAAAAGCGCCTGTTGTTATAAATCTTTCGGGCACCCACGCATTTTTGCTGCGATATTCTCGTGGCATTTCTGCTATCCCTTGCTTACCTTGAAACACAGCTGCACATCTTTTTTTTAAAAGTCCACACTGATTGGCCCGTCAAAGATCAATTTTCGAAACCAGCTTCATGAATTATACTGTTTGTTTTTTTTTGTTTAACCGCATAACAAGCCTCGCAGGTTATTTAATACCAAATCTATCCTTGTAGAAGTACAGTCGTGATACTATTTAATCCATAGAACCCATAGAATGGGGGGCGGTAAGAGAGTTCATTTGTTATCGAGGGTATTAATCCGTAGTGTACCTAATATCGCAACTGGAGTTCAAAGTTGCTAACTCTAATCTCATACTTCCGAACATTAACCACTACGCGAGAAATTGACGGTTACCCAGAGCCGTCTTTGTCTACGATATCCTCACTTATATATATATATATATATATATATATATATATATATATATATATATATTCTATCATCGATACTGAGAACATTTTAGTTATAAAGATAGCAAACTACATTATCAATTATATATACTATGTGTTATATATAAGTATATATATATGTATATTTTATTCAGTTCAAAGTCGGTAATGATCTATATACTATCTCTTTTAATTTGGATATTTTGAATAACACATTCAAAAACAAATTAGAACAGATTTTTGTCACTTGTGTTTGTGAGCAATGTGAAAAATTACAAAGAAGAGTTCTTCTTCCAAAGAAAACATTGTAAGGTATGGTTTAAAAGAAATTCTATTCAGGTTCATCTTCAAAATTTTGGTTAGTTGGTTTTTTGGTTGGGTTTTATGGCATGTCAACCTTTGTAGGTTATTAAACGCCAAATCCATTTTTATGTAAATAATCAGTTCTATTTCAAACAATTCAGTTTAGCATGAGTACAGTTTAATTGTCAAAAACATTTCTATTTCAAAGTATTCTGTTTATTCAAACAGTTCTAATTCAGCTAGTTCAGTTTAGCCTAAGTACAGATTTTGTTTACACAGCAAAATATCAAAACAGGTCAATATATAACAATTCAGTTTAGTGTAAGTACAGTTGCAATGTTAAAAACAGTTCCATTTCAAACAATTCAGTTTAGCTGAGCACGCATTTTAAATGTACGTACAGATTAATTGTGAAAAACATTTCTATTTCAATCTATTCAGTTTAGTCAAACAATTCAGTTTAGCATAAGTATGTTGTTAGTTATATTTACCTCATAGATAGGGCCCTATCAGGTGCTACCACGCCGGGCCAGAGTGGGCCTGGGAGCAATGGCAATTAAGAGGGGCACCGCATTCCCCAAAGCCATAGCATTACTGGAACATCACCATCAGATTGTTTAGTGTCATATCTAGGACAGTCGTTGGGGGGGGGGGTTTACCCCTCTGCAGAGGTGCAGTTAGTGTATTCTACAGCTCCAGCCGACTGGGCAATCAAAATTTTGGATTATACCTTTTTACCATATGTCCAAAGAGGACATTAGGAGGCACAACCCTAAATTGAAGAGGAGAAAATTGCCATGAATATTTATTGCCTGGTATAAGATATGCAGCTATCGTATATTCAGGGGTAACAGCCTGGGGTTGTAGAATACACCGATGTCATTAGACAATCTGATGGTATGGCTCCGGTAATGCTGGAGCTTTGAGGAATGTGGAGTAACCCCTTTATTGCCATTGCTCCCTGGTTCACTCTGGCTCAGAGTGGTGGCACCAGACATTGTTCTATCTATTGGTCAAATAGAGCTGTTGACATTTAAACTTAGAGGAAAAAACTTTTGCTTCATTGAATTATTAGGAATAGAATTATTTGATCATTTATCTGTGTGTAAACAAATGACTGATGTTTAAATGTGTGTATCAAAAAAGGTATTTACAAAGCATATATTTAATATATATATATATAAAATCACGATTTGGCATTAAATAACCCACAATGCTTGATATGCCAGAAAACTAAACCAGACCAAATCAATCAGAGACAATACTTAAAATCCTTCTTTCAGTCGCAAGTCTCACTCGAGTTTTCATTCCTCTGGGTGGTAACAGTTGATTTTCGAAGATGAACGTTTTTACCTTACTGAGATCTATTTCGTGGATTTGAGAGAACTTTTGAACGACGAAGTCTTTCAAATCAAGTCTAATCTTTTTGAAGAAATGAAGACATCAAAAGAGAGATTTTTAACGTGATTGTACAAATAATTCAAAATGTGTTAACAAACGTAACGAAACAAATTCGAAACAGCATCTTGCTTAAATATCTGCCAAAATCGTATATGTAATCAGTGTGTTCTTTTGTAATTTGTGTCTCTACAATAATTTCTTGATTGAAAAAAACAAAAACACACACACACACACACACACAAAACTGATGAATCGAATACTAACTCACCTGAAGTTCGACAACGTGTAATTCTGAGACTTTTTAAAAAATCCTGTTTTCTAATTATACGACGAAAAAGATAAGTCAGTATGTAGGTATTTGAAAAGATAATATTACATTAGTATTTTAGAATGACTAAGTTGCCAATTGTGAAATGACACTATTACAAGTATGATTTGGATTGGTTTCTTTATTTAAAGACATATCAACGTTAATGGGCAATCAAATGCCAAATCTATCCCTGATAAAAAGCAACAGTGATACGATCTAACCAATAACTGAACGAATAAGGGGGTGGTTCTACCGTTACAAAGTGTACAACACCGACTGAAGTCCGAACTCGCGTACTTCGAAATCGCAGTGCTGCAGATTAGTCATTATGCCAAGAGGAATCCCCGTGACAGAACGACCCAGTCAGCTGGGAGGAGCCGTAGAATACATCGACTGTATTTTTGCAGAGGAGTAAGACACCCACAACGAATGTCCTGATATATGACTCTAAATGTAAAATACAGCTTGGCTGATAATATGTGACGAGGTAAAGATCCCACGGTACAGTCACAAAGTGATGCACCGGAAGAAGATGGCCTGTAAACTGCATGACAGTTATTTCCGCTCGACAATGATCAAACATGTCACTCCAAAGAGGGCGGAAGTTGCATGTTCTTTTGGCCAGTTATGGGAGGAGATTGCGTGGGCGAAGAGGCGTGTCCATATCGCCGCGTGGGAGTTTGATGGTAATATAAGGTCGACGATTTTGAACGGAAGACAGTGAAATTCCCCTGTTCACGCAAGCTTGTCCCGTCGTTACCCTGTGTACGTTTTCTCGGTCATCGTCTAACTTACACCGAAGAGTCCAGACCTCATAGACGAACGATTCGAATACCTCTCCTGATTGCTCCTACTTCACACAAGCGTCCGTCGAGAAAATAAATATATATTGTTATATATTACGTGTTCTCGTTTGTTTGGCCAGAGCGAAACGTAACATAAACAATATGATGTTGAAGCTCCAGTTTAAGAGCATTGGGGAATGTATAGTGTATCTACATTGCTATCCCACCCTGGTTCAATTTGGCCAGGAATGGTAGTATCTGATAGGGGTCAAACAGAACTATTTAAACTGAGAGCAAACAAATGACTGATTTTAAATTGAAGATTTAGAAATAGAACTGTTTTATCACTTAACTTTAAAAAGGTTTGAAATATTTCTATCCAAAATATATAATTCTATGTACTATCAATTATTTATTTGCACACATTTAAATGGTTCCAAATATTGCTATGTAATACAAACAATTTAAAATCAATCATTATTTTTTACACATTTATATAAATATACATATGATTCGTAAGTTAATAGTTTGTAGGATCGAGTTCATAAGTGATGTACCCTATGGACCCCTTCACATGGCAAAGCAAAGGCAGGACGACAAGCTCGAACCTACATACAGCAGCGCTGCGACAATATGGGATGTAGCCCTGAAAACCTGCTGGAAGCAATGGACGATTGGGAGAGGTGACGAAAGAGGGTCAGAGATATCCGTGCTGATGTCATGACATGATGATGATGATGATGGCAGTGACTTTGTAGGTAATTGCATTTTAAAAATGAGTCAGAACTAATTTGTTTTCACACTCGTATTGAAGTTGTTTCGCAACAGTTGAATGGTTTCAATCATTGCAATCTAACACTAATCATTCAATCTTCTATGAATGATTTACTTGCAGACAAAGAAGTAGCAACTAGTATTGCTATTTAACACTTTCCCTTCATTTGCACATTCAAATGGTTCCTAGTATTACAATGTAATAGCAATAATTCAAGAGTTAGAGTTTCAAATACTGTTATTAAACTAATAATTCTAAAATAAAATTACACCCGGTATTAAGGCTCCTATACAAAAGTTCTGAGAAGTGTGGAGTCACTAATTCCTTGCCATTCATACCAGTTTTACTCTGACCTGGAGTGAAAGTATTTTATTGGATCGCATCTGTTTATCAAATAGATTTGTATATGATAATATCTGATACCACAACTTGTTTAAAAAAAAGAGTAGAAAGAATTAAAAAGTCTATCAATAGTTAGAAAGGGAAGAAGGAAGAATGTTTGTTTTAAATAAATTGTCATGATTTAAAAAGAAAGCCTATGTTTCGTCCCTTGAATCTTTGACCAATAAACGCAGAGAGGGAAAATTTGATCAAAGGTAGACGAGAATATTTCAGAGACGAAGAAAATCTTACGAAGGAAAGCAGAAAGATTGAAGGTTTTTGGATAGGGGAAAATGCCGATAGTCTATGATGTCTTGAAGCGGAAGTTGTTTTGCAGAAGAAAGAAAAAAATTGGCATATATGGTTTATAAAACTTTCTCTGCTGTTTAATGTTTATTTATTTGTTGTTCTTTCTTGTCTAGGTTTAAATAAGTGGAATCGTCTGCCGTAAGAATTGAAGACTGAATTTATTTATCACGGATAAGAAATAAAAATTTTGCAGGAACATTTACGGACTTTTACTGTTGAGGTTTATTTTCATGTTTTCCTCCTATATCGAAATTAATTGTTAAATGAAATCATCATTTCAACTTATGTTGACTCTTAATCTTTTTCGAGTTTTGATATTTGTTGAAACTAAGGCGCTTGTGGTGCAATAGTTATCTTATTTGGAAATGGACACTGTGATTTGAGTTCTATTTCTGGACGGGTTCTTTGCATTTCACATAGCACTGATAGTCTTGGGAAAGATATGAATCCAACTGTTCTTTCTCCGGCGTTGGATAAATAATCAGGTAGACTGGGCTGTTAAACTTTGGTATGGCAAACAATCTAGGAATAGGAAAACTCTAAAGAGTAGGTAAGTATATACTTGTTGAAAATGAATGTTTTCTCTATGAACTACGTTTCTCCATTTTTTTCCTATTTTTATGAATATTCTTTATTTGAAACAACAATCGGTTTGCCACATTTATTTCTGATTTTGCTACGATGAAGAAAATGTTTTTGTAATATGAAGTCCAAACAGAAAAATTTTGAGTAAGTTTAAAAGGATTTTGAATTACATTGTTACATCGTTTCTAAAAATATTTAGCTCAGAATAAGCTGACTCAATCTCTGCAAAGGGGTAAGACACCTTTCCAACGAGTGTACTTGATATGACACTTAACTGCATTTGATAGTGATGCTCCATTACTCCCAGGTCCACTTCAACTCGGATGTTAGGGTTCCATTTGTGGGTTAAATAGAGCCATTTAATCTTTTTCTATAGAGGAAACCCTTTAACTGTGAGTAGACAAATGATTAATTTAATTATTATTGTTAAATTGCAATACGCGAAACCATTCAATTGTATGCAAACAAATGGGCCCTGGTTCATTTAAAAATAACTTTGCCTACAAAATATTCCCTAACAAATCATATATATATATACATACATATATATATATATATATTTGGCTTAATGAGTAGAGTGTTTGCCTGTGGTCCGGGAAACCGGGTTCCAATCCCAGGTCGAGTCATACCAAAGACTCAAAAATGGTCATTGATGCCTCCTTGCTTAACACTCAGCGTTATAAGGTACGGATCAAGGGAAAAGTGGAGCAATCCGGGGAAAGGAGTAGCGCCCTCCCCTTCACCTTGGTGTAGTAGCTATCGAAAAAGGAGCCTTCGGGTCACCCTCAACTACAGTCGCCAACTTTACTTAGTACTGGACATTGGCATAATGGTTAGCATGTTCGCCAATGGCCCAGGAGACCTGGGTTCAATCCCAGGTCGTGTCATACCAAAGACTCAAAAATGATACTTGATGCCTCCTTGCTTAACACTCACGATAATAAGGTACAGATCAAGGGAAAAGTGCAGCAATCCAGTGAAAGGAGTAGCGCCCTCCCAACACCTTGGTGTAGTAGCTATCGAAAAGGGAACCTTCGGGTCATCCTTGACTGTGATCGCGAACTTTACTTACTTTATAAATCTGGCATTAAATAACCCACAAAGGTTGATATGCCAGAAAACAAAAGCAGAGGAACCAATCTAAAAGAAATTAACATCACGACCAGTTTTGAAATGTTTAAAATGATTGTGAAGTTTATTAAGAGGAGTCTCCGTGATGGAGTGGTTAACATGTTAGACTTCTATAGGCAGTCACTTTCTGTCTAGTACCCTAAGAAAAAAGGCATGAACCCCATTATTCCTCCAGCTCTTGGTTAGGTAGTACCACTACTGTTCTACATAGACAGATTTATTATTAAATAGTCTATAAAAGATTATATGCCATTGAATAAAGAAAGCAAACAAGCTAAATAACCTGATTAATAGTTTAGTTTTTAAGACGTTGATATTTGTTCGGCCAATTGGCCAAGTGTTCGCTAATGGCCCGGGAAGCCAGTGTTTAATCCCAGGTCGAGTCATACCAAAGACTCAAAAAAGAGGTACTTAATACCTCAATGCTTAACACACAGGTACGTATCAGTTATAAAGAAGAGGAATCTAAGGAAAAGGAGTAGCACCATTCCGTACATCTCGGTGTAGTAACTATTAAAAACGGAGCCTTCGGCCACCAACTTTTGAAGTGATTGGTCTTAAAAAATGAAAGTAAATATAGATAGTTGAGCCGTACATAGTTGGAGACTACGACAGTTGATTTTGGCATCAAATAACCCGGAAGTAGTTGACATACCATAAAACTAACCAAACTTTTTGAACCCTTAGAGCATAGAATGAAAAACCTAGGAATATTATTTTAACAGGAAAAACACGAAATCTATTTAACTCATGAGCAATATAGATAAATCTTGTGAGCTGGTCGACACCAAAGAGGATTGAAACTGAATTTTCAAGAGTTTTCTAGTGATGTCCGTATATTGGCAGAGGCGGTGAACCTATGAAAAGTTTCACTCACCAGGGAGCATTTAAGGGGGGTGTCCTCGTGGTGTAATGGTTAAAGCGATGAACTGCGGAATCGTAGTACGCGGTTTCGTACTCCAGTCGCGCTATTACGTTCACTTTCGGCCAAATACCCTTGGGAAAGGTATGAACCCCCTTATTCTCCCTCCAGCTATGGGTAAATAGTAGGACGGACTAGGTTCTTCAGCCTTGGTGAGGCAACTAGTCTAGGAGAAGGAAAACTCTGAATTCAAACCTGTTAAACTTCGCTTTAAAAAAATTGACCTTGTGTCATATCCTGCCCGAGCGGAGGGGTTGGTAAATAGTACCAGGGAGCATTCGAGTCACTAAGAAATGGCTAAAATACGCTCTCTTGTCTTAAAGATCAGAATGAATAAATGCTAAATTCCTTTTTCTGCAGTTGTCTTCGTTGGGGCTTCTGGGTTCGATAGTGGGTGGTTATCTCTCTCAATATTATGAAATGGATCCGAATAATAGAAATAAGCCGTTTGGACTTAGGGAACTACTTGGATTATTTAACGGGGAAACGACGTTGCAATCTATTGGGGTAGATAGGCGCTATTTTGCTCAAGGCAAATATTGTGAAGACTCATAGGGAAATTATAGGCTGAAATGAGGGTTAAAATCCTTGACAATTAATCTAATTTGTTGATTCGGTCCAAGAAAAAAACTGTGATTGAGTGAAACCAAATATACAAGCACAACATAATGGAAAGAAGACTTAAAAATACGTTATATATTACTCACAATCGACCCATATACATTTATAGACGTTTTTGTATCTGTGTACTTGTGCGTGCGTGCATGCGTGTGTGTGTGTGCGTGTGTGTGTGCGTGCGTGTGTGTGTGTGTGTGTATGCGTGTGTGTGCGTGCGTGCGTGTGTGTGTGCGTGCGGGCGTGTGTGTGTGTGTGTGTGTGTGTGTGTAACCCAGAATAAATTAATTTTTATTCACTTCCTCAATACAGTTTTATTATCGCAATATTCAAGTATTTTTACTAAAAACAAATAAAAAACATGGAAGTTGTAATAATGAAACTTTCTTGAGGAGGTGGGTAAACATTCATTTATTCTAGATATTATCCTATTCTACAAGCTCGTATGGAGCACTTTCTGATTTAGGAGAAAAACGTACTTAGAAAGTTGTTTTTTTTTATTCCAGCACACACACACACGTACACGTGTCCCGAACGCTTTCAGACCCTTCATAGGTCATCATCATTGTGTAAGGTGTGTTGTTTTTAAAATGAATTTTGAAAGTTTTTTATTCCAGCACACACACACACACACACACACACACACACACACACACACACACACACACACACATGCGAACGCAGAGTTGGATAAAATTAGGGTAACTGATGTATTTAAAAGGGAACGCTATTTAAAAAGTGGACGCTATGTAAAAAAGGGAACGCTATCAACGGAAATAGAATACTATCAAGTAATGCAAGAAAAAAAAATACTAAAAGCATTTCAAGACATTGTTGCTATTTTCAAAATTAATTCAATTGATTTTAGGTTTTTTTATTTTTTATACGTAGGGCTTCTAGGATTTGTAGTTGTAGTTTATCAATTTCGTATGCGATTATAGTGGTGTTTTCAACTAAATTTTTTCGAAACTAGGATTTAGGAATAGAATGGTTCTAAAGATGTAAGGCTATGGATCTAGAATCATTAAGGTGCATTGCAAGTCGTCTGGAAAGAGTTGTAGAGGTAAGATCAATATACACACTATTTTCAAAATAGTTAATAGTAGTCAACGTTTTACCTATGCGTATGCTAACATCGCTTCCATTGAATTAGATATTCCAACCGATGTCTGTGAAAAAGTCTGCTAATTTCAGTTTTTCACTTTATGAGAAGACTGTATTCTCTTGATGAAAACTCATGAACTCCGTTCTATCTTAGATGACATAAAGACCAATGCCTCTTGTTGCCCGGTTCAGGCTCTGCAGCAGAAATTCGGCATGAGCAGGTCTATTTGCAAGAAATGCTAGATCTAGATTATAATATAAAACTGCAAATGAGGTAAATAAATGAAACTTATATTTTTTGAGCCGCTCAGTCAGCGGAGGCTCTAGAGGACACCGACTGTACTTCTGCAGAGTGCTTAAGAACCCCCACCCCATAAGGCTACCTGGTGAACTTGGGTGCTGACCCTTAATACTTGAGGAGAGCGTTGTTGCAAAGCGGTCCGTGACCCAGCTGTTAAAGTCGTCACCTGACCTGCTGTTATATATTGACTTTTGACAGCATGTTAGTTGTGTATTTCTAAACTGGATATTCAACCTATGTAAACAAGGGGAAGTATTAAGTGGGGCTCTTAATACAGAATCTCGAAGTGGGTTAAGAAGATGTGGTACAATAGTAGCAGCCCTGCGTCAGTCTTAGTCCTGTCTGTCTCTCTTTCACTAGCAGCATTTCGACTCTTTCCAGTAATGAAGAAGAGGAAAATTATATCTTTATAAACAAGTATCCCCGTTTCTTTCAGTCCGGTTATATAACACTTCAACACTCTTCAATAGCCCTTACTGAACTAGATGGCTCGTTGCAGAGTGCCGACCCGATAAATCAGCTGTTCATGTCAAACCCTTGCATTTATATCACCGTCTCGACCGAACTCTTTAAATTGCTCTTGAGGCAAACAAACACCCAACCCTTTTTATCTTAAAGGTGTTAGAATGGCGGTGGCTGAGGGTCAGTTGTGACGTGAATAATTGAAACATGATATAGAAACGGGAAATTTCAAACCTAAGTTATGAAAGATGGCTGCAAATGTAATGAAGCAATTGCTATATAAATTTAGGTGTAATAAATGCCTTGTATTTTATGGCTTCAAAATATTCTAAATATGAGATGAATTGAAAATTTTTTAGACTTAAGCTGCATTT
This sequence comes from Sepioteuthis lessoniana, assembly GCA_963585895.1. Lineage (NCBI taxonomy): Eukaryota > Metazoa > Mollusca > Cephalopoda > Myopsida > Loliginidae > Sepioteuthis > Sepioteuthis lessoniana. The sequence goes on along the minus strand of OY757923.1, from coordinate 35,583,813 downwards.
ACCAAGACTGAAATTAACAATGAACGAAACAGTGATTTTCTTCAGAATAGTCCAGTTGACATTCAACACATTTATTGAAGCTTGTTTTCCCATTGTTTGAAATTTCTTGAAAACTCCTCTTTTTATGTAGTGTTAAACTGTGCCACCCTCACATTTTTCCGTTGAAATGAATTTTCAGTTTCGAAAATGAGAAATTTTCACGAAGCTAGGTCTGCTAAATTCTTAGAGTATTGCACTTATACCATCTTGTTTTTCACAAAAATATAATAAAAAAGGATCGAAACTCCACTTGGCTACAATCTCGAGACCCTAACCCTATAATATCAAATTTTTGTTTCTTGGCCTATCAACCTTTGTAGGTGATTTAATGCCAAATCCATTTTTCTAGAAAAACAGTTGTGGTACTTTTTAACCAAAAGCTGGCGGGATTAGGTGGGGTCATACCTTTCCCAATGGCATTTGACCGAAAGTGAACTTAACAGTGCTACAAGAGTTCGAACTCGCTTACTACGAATCCACAGTCCATCGCTTTAACCATTACGCCACGAGGACACCGCCCCACTTTGGATTGTTGAAATTTTAAAATGAAACCTTCAGTCCGGATATCTTTATTATAATTTGCATGTTTTTTTACGGAAGAGAAAATTTGCAATTCATCTCCAAATAATGTTGTGAATATGTTACATTGCCACAATTAACGCCATGTGCGAAATAGACATATAATGTTCATAACGATAGACCATAGGAATCTCGAAATTCGAAAACACGTAACGACTTGTTTGTTCAGGTACGAAACCTTTTTATTACTTTTGAGTTAAAGGTTTCGACACAATCTTTTTATGCTGGTTTCTTCATCTGGCCCCTATCTCGTGCGGCACCCACGGTGCGCAAATTCGTCTCGCCTCAGCGAGCCCCAAGAGTCGAACCTCCTCGTTCGGTGTCTAGTTTTCAACTCTCTTAACTTTCTTCAAATCTCCCGCAAACCTCCGTGCGCTTCCGGTGCGTGACGTCACCCGCACCCTGTCACCCCGTTCCGTCATCTCGGGCTATTGTGACATCTCTGAGTGGCACGTCCGCTCTGTGCACACGCGCGTGCGTGTTAACACTTGCATCAAGTTGCACCTAACTAACCCATGTGCTGAGCCGAAAGGTTCTCAGCCTAACTAAACCCAAAGGTATGAACCAAAATCCCTCGGCTATCAGATTACAAATAAAATAAGTTGCCATTGTGGTTCCATTTCGAAGAAGGCGTAAGTGTGTATATTCTGCTGATTATCCTTATCTTGGAAGTTACAAAGTAAAATAGAAAATTGTTCAAACAGAACAAAAAATGTTATTTTACAACAGGAAAGATAATTACAGCCACTTTTGGTAAAAGAGAATATTTTATACTTTTCTCTAAGGGAATTCGTTATGATTTAAAATAAAGGATTTTTTAATCTAAAAAAAAAAAAAAAACGATTCGAGAAAATGTTGTGATAATATGAAAAGTGAGCGTCGTATAAATTTTTGTATCATTTTTTTTTATCTTTTGATTCTGTTCAATATATTATCAGACGATTTGTTGTAATAATTGTCTTTGTTACTTTATATAACATATCTAAATGTTTTTTTAATCGTCTCTTTCATTATCAAGAGAGTTGGAAGAGAAATGAATAACACAAAATTATTAAAGAAAAGAAAAATGTCAGAAAATTTGATATCGAATGTTGTAATTAGAATCATGTTCTTTGGGCTTAATTTTCATGTATTTTTTTTTAAGTCTTGTTTGTTTGTTGTTTGTTTTTTTCATCGATCAATTTTCATTTTCTTTTTTTACACTTATTAATGATCAAAGAATAAATAAAGTTCTCAGTTGATTGACGAAAACATTTTGAGAAAAAAGGGAAAAAAACGGAAAAAAAATATAATCATACAAGCTAGAAAAATTACAAAATGGAAGAATAACTAATAAAAGGCCAAAAAAAAGTCAGAGAAAAAAATCAGAAAATAAATGATGAAAGATGAAAAAGAATGAGTAAATGAAAGAATATTGGACTAAAATTCAAAATTTATACAAAGACTGTCAGGATTGATTTCAAAGATACTTTTCTTACCAGTTATCAAAGAACCAGCCCGAAAATTGCAACATTTTCAAATAAATTTCAACAGTGTGAAGAAAATTGCAATACTCCAATACACCTCCGAATCTTTTTTTAAGACGAAATAAACTCTTTGCTATGCGTTGTAATAAGGGTTGTTGCAGATGTTAATCAATCGAAAGGGCTTTTATTTTGATTATGAACATCCTGTTCGAACCACATTTTTAATGGTGCCTCAGTTTGATCAATTGATTGATTACCCTTAACGGTCAATGCGGCTGGGGTTATTTTATGCCTAGAGTTTAGGGAATCACGTTTATTGTAGATTTATATTTACATTTATCTGTAGCTATTCTTAAAAGTTTTCTTTGTGCATACGGTATTCCTAAGAATATTGCCCAATGGGTTGGAGCTGTACAATACAGCGACTGATTATCTGTAGAGGGATAAAACTCCCCCAGTGGGTGTCCTGGATATGACACTAAACAATCTGATGGTGAGGTTCCAGTATTGCTGCAGCTTTGGGGAATGCGGAGTACCCCTTCACTGCCATCGCTCCCAGGTCTCTTCTGGCCCGGAGTGGTAGCACCTAAGAGGGTTCTATCTTTGCGTCAAATAGAACTAGATTGCGTACTTATGCAAAACTGGATCGTTTAAAATTGAACAGTTTTTGACCTTGAAACTGTACTTAGGCTAAACTGAATTGTTTGAATTAGAAATGTTTGACTAAACTGAATACCTTGAAATGGAAATGTTTTCGACGATTAAACTGCGTACTCATGCTAAACTGAATTGTTTAAAATAGAACTGATTATTTGTATAAAGATGGATTTGGCATTAAATAACCAACAAAGGTTGATATGCCATAAAACCCTACCAACCAACCATCATAAAAATAATTTATAAGCAGTTCTATTTTGCTCATTGATAGGACCCTAAAAGATGATACCACTCCGAATATAAGTAGACATGAGAAAGGTGTACTCGACACTCCCCCAAATCTCAAGAACTGAAGTTTCACGATGAAATGTTATGACCAGGAATCCCCTTTTATGTAGGGGTCTTACCCTTCTGCCGGGGTAAATAAATCGGCTTCAGTGTCAGCTAACGTTTTCTCAAATACAACTTTAGTCTTTATCCCTTAGCATATTCTGACTATTAACCCCATCTTTATTGTTATACTCACAATATTTCGACCGATATGTCCTTCGGCCTTCTTGAGGTATTTCATGTCGAACTCAGGAGTTCACAAAGAATCTCAAACTATACCTCTTAATTGAACCACGGAGGTAGACTGTTCCAATTCTTTCAACCATGACCAGGTACAAGTATTCAGTTATAGTTAGTATTTCCTTGCTATTCCTACCTGTTGGTGGGATTGAACCTGCAACTTCTAAATGATTTATCTCAGAAACGCTTCGCAACCAAACACCTTATTCTTTGGTCTTTATTCCCTGCAATGTTATTGCTTGCTCGCAAATTAATCTTGCTGTTCTTGAAAAAAAAAAGGAAACCAAAAAATGTCAAATTTAACCAGAACACCCGGTAGTATGTTAACAGTGAATTTAGCCGAACTAATCGATGTAGCATATAAGTCGCGCTCAATATATTTAGCATAAATTACAGATTTAAATCTCTACCAGCTCCAAAACCCCAAGACACACAGCAGGTTATATATACGTAATTTCTCACTGAAATCAAAAATACATCAGCCAATTATAAAATACGAAGATTACACTGAGCTTATACAAATATGAATGTATGAATTCAAAATATCATGTAATCATGAAATTGCAAAGATAAACAACATACCGTAGTGGTCTGATAGGTCACATGGGTCCTTTGACGTTCCAATTTGTATGTACAGTCAGTACATCAGCTGTTGGAAACCGTGTGTGATATGGGGTTAATATAATACTAATTTGTATTACATTTTTATTATTTCATATTAATCTGTATTAATTTGATAAATATGTTCACCAAACCCGAGTTTAAGTTGGAAATGTTTGTGGGAGACAGTGGAGTGAGGGTAAGTGATGTATGTTTATTGTTAGGGAGTACTGTCCAAATGGTTGACCACTCTGTGTTAAAGGTTTGGATTTTATCCATGCCGTATCAGTAGAGTCCCTTGTTCGGTAGAGGCATTGTTCTGGATTAAAAAGTCTAATTGTTGGCACAGTTTACGGAAAAGTTTATTTCGGCATCGAATAATCCACAAAAGATTGAAATGCCATTAAACTGACAAAGCATACGAAGAGTGTCGCTAGTGTCTGTCCTTTTTCGTAATGACAAGGATTGGTAGGTTGGTTGGTTGGTTTTGTTTTACGGCGTATCAACACTTTTTGGGTCATTTAACGCCGAATTAAGTTATTTTGATAAAGATTTCAAAGAATTCCGTTTTGTATAAGTATTGTTTTTTTAGTTTACACATAGTTAAACGTTAAAACAGTTCCATTTCAAACAATTTTGTTTAACTTAGTTAAATGTCGAAATAGTTCTTTTTCAAACAATTCAATTTACCATATATACGCAGTTTAAAGACACAGTTGAATGTAAAAACGTTAATTTAAGCAATTCAGTTTTGCCTAATTACAGTTTAGATCTAATTGACCCAATGATAGGAGCTTTCAGGTGTAGGGTGGACCTGGGAGCGATGGCAATAAAGGGGTACTCCACATTCCCCTAAGCTCCAGCATTACTGAAGGCTCATCATTAGATTGTTTTGTGTCATATGCAGGACACTCTCTGGGCGAGTCATACCCTTCTGTAGATATGCAGTCGATGCATTCTGCTGCCCATGACAAAGAATTTCATAAGGTGTAGTGTTTCAGCAGAAAGATTTGATTGTCATAATCGCGGACTCCCAATATTTTAATAAGAAATAATTTTAAAAAAACACTGTTCAATCTGATCTTTATAAAGAACCTCCTTTTTCCATCTTTATACCTGTCGCGAAGAACATTGCATTGCAGACTTAAGATGATATCTGTGTTCTGTTAGCTAGCATTCTCATTATATCTGCAGCTGCACACAATAGATTTACATATGGATGGATTGGTGAATACTATTAATATAAGACGAACTCTGCATATCGATTACACCATCTCCAATTCTAGATTCTTGTATGTGTGTGCGCGCTCGAGTGTGTGTGTGTGTGTGTGTGTGATTTTTCCTGTCACAGCCAACGAACAATTTTTGCTAAATGAGAAACTGGAAAAGAAATAGAATTCATATTTATTTATTTTGGTTTGGTTTCTTTTTTTTTTACGGCATATCAAACTTAGTGGGATACTTAATTCCAAATGCATCCTTATAGATGAAATTTTGGTGTTATGAAGATTTGTTTTGTTGGTTATGTAGTTGTTGTCAGTTTTAGGGTTTGGGGTTTTGTTATCTAACTCCTTTGTTTTTCTTCTCTACCCACTCTTAATTCTTGGTTTCTACTTATCTGTAGAAGGTTGCAAAAGAATTCCTGAATGAAAGAAAGAAGGAGACCAAGATACCTTTTAGATTTCACTTTTATTTCTGGGTTCAGCAACCATCCACTTGGTGTGATATTCTTCCTGAATCTAAATGAAATGGTCGCGTCTCCCAGACGATGTATTAAAATATACAAGTCGTCTTCGGTGGTTGATAAGTCCAAAATCGGTGTGTTTTATACTGTTGGTTTCCGTGGTACCGGGTCGTTAGCAGCAGACATGGTGTAAGCCTTGTAAACCTTTTCAGCAATGTGTTCGCTGCTTGCAGGCGCGTGTAAGTGCGTCCTTTCTGTCGTTGAATGGAGGTCGAATTTCTCTAATGCGCAGGGGTGGTCCTTTTTTCCGAGCATGCGTCGTTCTAACTTCTTGTCAGGGGCCTCTTGGAATTTTTGTACTTCTTGAACTTATTTTATTGTATTTATTTATTTATTTTTCTATCCACGAGAGAACAACAGTGTTACTATTTAACCCACAACTGTTGGGATAAGGGGTTCTATACCGTAGACCGATACTTTAACAATTACACCATGTAGACTCTTCACTTTACCATTGTGGTGAATTCTACCACACGAGCCTTCTCTTCCAACGTGCTCACCCATTTAACTACTGAAAATGCACATCGCTTGTTTCTTTCAACTTTTGATTAGATTGATTAATTTTAAGAGGATGGCTGTCACCCGATCTAGGGATATCATATGCATTCATTGCTCGTTCATATTTACATTTCGAATAGTTCTTTCTTAAGCGCATTTTTTGGACACGGTATTACCGAATGCGAATTTTTTAAAATCAGATCTATTTGACCGATAGATGAAACTCTAACAGGTAAAACCACTCCGGGTCAGAGTTGACCGGAGAGTAATGTCAGTGAATGAATACTGTACACTCCCCAGATCTTCAGAATACCAGGATATCCCATTAAGGGGGAATTTCACAATTCTGCCGAGGATACAGCCAGATTATTCTAAGTCTCGTTGAATGAATGATCTTTCTGATGGAGTTGACTATAAGCCAAAAAGGAAATACAGTTATCTGTCTTAAGGACGCCATTCTTGAATTGGAATCAGAGTTGGCCGTCTATTAAATGGTTACCCTCGAAGACTAGAGAGTCAGCCTATCCTGCTATATATCCATAGCCAAATTGTGAAATGGATTTATGCCTTTTACAGTAGTATTAGTTTGAAATGAACGAAACCAGCCTCAGCTGAGACTTGAAATTGATTTGTTGATTTTTTCTGTAACGTTAACTTTTACCCTACCCCACCACCCCATATCTCTAGATCCTGCTAGACTGTATGTGAGAAGAAAAGGATGTGGTAAAATATGAGTCGTTAGAATTGATAGTCGTTAGGTTTGGCTTAACAAACAAAAAATGAAGAATCGGAAAACGAGAAGCCATATTGGGAAGTCGAACGAAAAGATTTGCAAACGAGATGAATTCAGTTCCGAAGGGGATAAATATGGAAAGCTTAACGAAATCACTATCAATTCCATTAAAACAAATAACTTTAAAGCCAAGATATACCAAACAGAAAAAAAGAGAAGAAAATGCCGCCTGTGTAAGGTCGTTAATTATATCTTAAACCAATACAGATTATTCATTGAACAGGACTAAAAAAATAAACATGAATGGGTAGGAATAGCGCAAATGAGCATGGAAATTAAAGTTATCGATATAAACTGGAAGAGATTCTGGAAAATGAACGAAAACGAAATGTTCTAATAAATTTAAACAGGTCATCCTATAGAGAGTAGAAAACCGGATCTTCTCATCGGAAACTATCAAAATAGATAAATAAATAAATAAAAAATAATAAAACAAACAAACGAAAAAAAAACGGTAAAGTAACGCATACAACCATTCCAGCAAACGAGAGAATAAAACTGAAAAAAAAACCCCTGAAAATATAGGCATCTTCCTTGGAAAATGAAATAGAGAGTGGAACAGAAATATCTCCCACATTTTAAACTGTTACCTGTGTGGTGCAAGAGAACTTAGGTAAGTGAAAATCATGGCCTTTTGACGGAGCCGTCATGCTCCATCTGTGTAAACAGGAGGACAGTAATGCATACATATTATCAGCTCACGCGTGTTAACATCCGGAAGTAGGTTACGTGGGTTGACAACCGGAAACGTATAGGCGTTGTGAAATCATATATGCAGGCACCCTCAACAATAATGAGCAGTCACGCAGTCACAGAGACAATGTCACGAGAACGGCAGGTGAGTGCCTAGAGAGGGCAGTGCACCCCATTCCAATTGAGAAGTAGTAGAAGATAAGGGTCAATGTAGCAGTCCTCCGCCAATCTCTGTCTACATCCTTCGTCTCTCTGTCCCAATCTTCATTCCTTCATTATGCCGCTATATAAGAAAATTATGATCAAGACTTGGACAAATGCATACGCTACGTTTGCTGGTTGAGCGCTTTTCAAACCGGTGAAACTATCTTTTATAGACAGAGAGCTTCCCATGCTCTTTTCATGTTACGTCGGAATGATGCTCTTTCGGATAGGATTTTCAACCTCTAGCAGTATCGATTTTCAATCTAGACCAGCATCATTCCTACTTACCATGAATTGAGCATGAAAACCTCCCTGTGTAGCAATTGCAGACTCAAGAGTTTTACAACGTTTCAGTTGCAAATACATGGTGTGTAACAGTCTGAGTCGTGATCGTAACTGGAGAGGGAGGTGGACGGGGCGTAGTGGTTAATGTGCTGGACTTCGACTTTGTAGTAAACAATTTCGAGCTCCGGTCACGCTATTACCCTCATTTGCATATTTATATATTTGTGAGAGGTAGGGACTCCTTTATGACCTCCTGGCAATGTTCTAAATAGTACTGCTACTGTTCCTCAACAAAAATGTCTTTGGTATAAAATAACACGCAAGGTTTGATTTTCCACAAAGCGAAATAAAAATTGACCATCACGGATCATATTTGAAAAAAAAATTGCAAGATAAGAGTTAGATGGAGCTACCATTACAATTTGCCCAAGTTTACTTGCACCACACAGGTGGCTATTAAAAATATGGGAGATATTTCCGTCGCACCTTGTAAAAAAAGATATGTTAAGATTTATTAGTCTTTAAAATATTTCAACTGTAAACTCACATTATACACAAATTCAAACCAAGATTGTAACTGGTCGTATCTGAAAAAAAAATGAAATTAGCTAAATGGAGCTACAATTAGCATTTGCCCAAGATCAGTTGTAACACCTATGAGACAGTTTAAAATTTAGGAGGTATTTCTGTCGCTCCCTGTATTATTAAAACCAAAACGACAATTGTACCACTTATTTGTGCTTTTGTTACAGTTCTGAAAAAAAGAAAATAGAACAAATTGAAACGAGGGAAAAAATGAAAAAAAAAATCAAAAACCTTAAGAAGAAAATCGAGTAAAAGACTAGAGACTTACTATCACTTAATTCCAAAGAATATTATATTGATAATGAAATCTCAAAAGACAGATAAAAAATATCGAGCGAAATTTAAAAAGAGCGGGAAAAATTAAAGATGGTTGGTTGTTTGGGTTTATGGCATATCAACTTTTGTTGGTTATTAAAAGCCAAATTCATTGTTATACAAATAATCAGTCATATTTCAATCAATTCAGTTTAGCATGAGTCCACAGTTTAATTGTCAAAAACATTTCTTTTTCAAGCTATTCAGTTTAGTCAAACAGTTCTATTTCAAACAATTCAGTTTAGCATGAGAACGCAGTTTAGTTCTATCGAACCAACAGATAGGACCCTATCAGGTGCTACCACTCCGGACCAGAGTGGACCTGAGAGCGATGCTAATGACAGGGTGCTCCGCATTCCGCAAAGCTCCAGAATTACTGAAGCCTCACCATCCGATTGTTTCGTGTTATATCAGGACACTCGTTGGTGTGGTCTTCACACCAGCGTTAGTTTCACTGACGTCTGCGTTATAGAAAGTCTCCTCCGGTCTCCAGGACTTTTCATAGTATTTTGGCCGATCTCAACAATACTGTACTCTGGATAGTCTCGATTCGTCCTCCAATATCCATCTCTTCCAGTCCCCTTTACAAGCTTTGGGAAATCGTTCCAAGTGCGCAAGCTCAATTTGTATCACCTTCACCCATATTTACCCAACCCCTCGGTCGGGCAGGATATGACACAAGGTCAATTTTTAAGCGGAGTTTAAAAGGTTTGAATTCAGAGTTTTCCTTTTCCTAGACTAATTGCCTCATCAAGGCTGAAGAACCCACTCTTCCCAACTATTTACCCATAGCTGGAGGGAGAATAATAGGATTGATACCTTTCCCAAGGGTATTAGGTCTATGTGAAATGCAATCAGTCTTGTCCATGATTTGAACCCGTGTCGCTGTATCCATTTCCTTCGACGATAACCATTACACCACAGGCATCTCAACCCTCATGTTCCACAATTTTGTATGGTTGCTCCTCTTGAATTTTAACGATACGCCGGAAGAAAAGTCATAATAGGAAATACACAGGGGGACTATGAGTAGCTTTGAATAAATCCTGAAAGCAACTGTATGGCCACTTACCTCCCATCTCGCAAACAGTTTAAGTAAGAAAAACTAGGTATGGTGGACACTGCAGTTAAAGTACGAACAAACTCACAAGCGGTGTTCTCTGATGGGATCCAACAGGTAGACGCACCAATATCGGCCGACCAACAAAAATTTACAGTTATCAGCTCTTTGCGGACAATGAATGCCGTGTAAAGGATTTACCAAGAGCAATAGCTGATAGGGACGGATGGCGAGAAAGAGTCAAGTGAATTCGTGCCGATGACGTGCCTTAAAGATGATGATGATGACTTAAACTCTTGTGAGCGGGTATTTACCACTTTTAAGAAATAGAATACAACATTGTCTCTTAAAACTATTTTTCTACTAAGAGTCCTGGTAGGAGTAGGGTTAAACTTGAAAAAGGAAAAAAAAATTTTAACAAGCTATGGAAATTTTTGCGCAGAAATACGAGTATTATTTAATTAATAAGGTGAAATACAGCCTAAGGATTTGGAAATAGGAAGGAGAGTTTATTGTTGCGCCTTTTTCAAAGAAATGTTGTTTGTTGAAACAAAATGTTTCGGCCGCTGTATTCTCCGGACTTCCTCAATAGAAATGATTCTACCTGGTATACTTTGCCACTGCTGCAAAGGATGGAATATAAAAAGGCGAGACATGCCGTCCTCTGAAAATAAGACGACAGCAACATCGAAAAGCAGTTGTACCATAAATGGAAAGAAAAGGGAAACTGTCTAATCTTATGGTATAAAGTTAAAATAATCGATATTAAAGAACATTGGAAAAGAAGACGTCTTAAAGAAGCGGCACATACGTTGGGCCATGTTGACCTCTTGATTTGACCAAATGTATAAATAAACACAATCTGAGAACCAGTAATTGAAAAGGCCAAATCAAATTGTTTTTAAAGTAAATTACTTTTTAAGATATCAAGAATAACTGATGCCATTGGATGTTACGTTTTGAATTCATCTCGTGACGCTTCTCGTGAAATTTCCAGTGATGTTTCTCGAATCTATAGGCATGAAAAACAATGACGAAAGTCCGAAAAATCACAACTAAAATAGCTATGGGTCTTTCCGTCACGTAGAAGACTATCAGCATGACATTCTTTGCGGACCGCTGCAGGAACTTTTTAAAAAAAAATCAGTGAATTTCAACACAAGATTGATGTAATAAACCTATGTTTAGCCCATTTGTAAAGATTTTTTAACGAAGAAATGCTTTTACGTACACATTATACATTCTTCCTGAAATTTCTCATGGTTTACCCACCCCAACCATCAAATATTTGATGACAGACCTCTGTTTAAGCCGAAAAAACCCGGTTTGACTTGGCGCTAAATTGAATACAATCATACCAAAATATTTTTGCAAAATTTGAATAATTTTTGCTATAAACCAATTTTAAACAATGCAGAATTTATGTTTAGTAGAACAAATTCAAACCAAACAAAATTTATTTTGATTTTTTCAAAAAATCCCCTTACTTAGTGAATATCTCCCATATATATATTAACGTTGGTCATATTTTGTTGTGGGCGACCGAGGGGTCCTTTTTTTAATAGTAACTAAGCCGAAGTGTTGGGAAGGGCACGACTCCACTTACTCTTGTTCAATACCTTATAATACTGAGTGTTAAGAAAGGAGACATCAAGTACAATTGTTTTACTCTTTGTAATAGCTCAACCTGGGATTGAACAACGGTCACCCGGAACATTGACGAACACTGTTCATTATGCCAATAGGCCGGTGTTACATATATATATTAGATATTTCGTCAGTCCCAGAATTTCCTTATTTATTGAATAACAAGTATATATATATATATATATTCCTTCTTTCACTCAAAATTTTTGCCTGATTTATTGAATGACACACACACACACACACACACACACACACACACACACACACACACATATATATATATATATAAGGATCTATGAGTGTCATTCAATAAATAAGGTACAAATTTTGACTGAGGGATGGACTACACATATATAGATACATAACACCCAAAATACTGAAGCTCATAATGCGCGCTTGGGACAGTTTTGGTAAATTCATACGCCAATTCCAACCAGAAACCAAAACATTTAAACTAAACTAAATTAAAACTAGAAAGGATCTCTCTCTCTCTCTCTCTCTCTATATATATATATATATATATATATATCATCCTCATCATGTCGTACCACAGGCATGGATATCCCTGACCCTCTCTCGCCACTTCTCCCTATCATTCATCGCTTCTGGCAGGTCTTCAGGGCTACATCTCGTTGCTACTGTATGTATGTTCAAGCTGGTTGTCCTATTTTTGCCCGGCCATATGTGGGGGTCCATAGAAGTACATCACTCATGAGCAGTGTCCTGCATGTCTATTTCGTCTAACTTGGATAGTTGTCGTGATGGGAGGCAGGTGGCCGTATAGTCGGTGCCTTGTGGAGTGTTGCCGCCAGGACTTGTTCAATATTGCTCGCAACATTCTTGTGTAATTGCCGTCTAGCTTCTTCTCCAGCCGTTTTGTTAGCGTCCAAATAGTGCATCCATACAGCAGTATAGATACGACCGCTGCCTGGAAGAAACTACGTTTCATTTTATTAGTCAGGTCTGATTTCCATATGATTGATAGCCAATTGATAGTTGTCCATGCCTTTGTTAGTCGTGTGTCGATGTCTTTTTCGGTTGATAAGACACTGCTTCCTAGGTAGGTGAATTTGTCTACCAGTTTCAGAGAGGTTCCGTTTAGTGTGAAGGTGTCACCTGTTTGATTATAGCACATATATTCAGTTTTGTATGCATTGGCATGGAGGCCAATACCTGCAGCGGCTCGTTCCAAACTATGCAGTAGTGCTTCGGCTTGGTTGGGTGTATTCGCCAGTGTCGCTATGTCATCGGCGTAGTCGGCGTCGGTAATTGTTTTTGCGGGGTACCTTCTGCTTCTTTTCTTTGTCAGCTCGAGGACGTTATCTCTGATTTAATAAATCGATGTTCTGGGCACGTAGTCTAGACAGATGATAAAGAGGTATGGGGCGAGCGTGTCCCCTTGTAGTACTCCTGCTACAATGTTGAAGTATTCTGTGTCTCCATCTGGTGAACGTACTTTCACTTTGGTGTTTATATATATATATATATATATATTGGATTTTTCATATTTCCCCAGAAAAAAAAATTCCCTAATCTATTTCGAGGGGGGGGGTCCTCGTGGTGTAATGGTTAAAGCACTGGGCAGCTGAATCGTAGTAAGCGAGTTCGAACTCCAGTGGCGCTATTACGTTCACTTTCACACAAATACCCATGGGAAAGGTATGGACCCCCTTACCCTCACAGCTCTGAGTTACATAGTACCATTTCTAGAAGGACGGCTTTGGTATCAAATAACCTTCTAAGGTTGATATGCAATTAAACAAAGAAATCAAACCAAATCTTATCTATTTAATGACACTAGATTATATATTATAGCTATATCCAAACTCAAAATATTCCCCTTACTTAGTAAATGACATCTGTATATATAATTGGTCTTTGCTCAATCAAGAAATTCCATCTTTTTATTGAATGCCATTCGTGTATATATATATATATATATATATACACACAGACAAAAATCACTATATTTATTGAGTGACACTCGTATATATGTATAATGTCTTTTCTCAGTAAGGAAAATCCCCTTATCTATTGAATGTCCCACGTATCTATCTATCTATCTATCTATCTATCTATCTATCTATCTCTCTCTATATATATATATATATATTTGCCGCTGTCAAAAAATCCATCTATCTATCTAAATGGACATTCTTCAGTCAAAAATCTCCTTTACTTATTGAATGCATGTCAGTAATTTAAGGGATTTTTTGACTTGGGAAAGACTTTTGATATATATATATATATATATATATATATATATATATATACATATATATATATATATTATACCAGTGTTATTCGATGAAGTATTTTTGGGTCTGAGGAAGACTAACTAGCTATATATATTCATACATATATAATAGGTCTTTCTTTCGTCCTGAAATCACCCTTACTTATAGAATGAATGTCATGAAGTAGGGGAATTTTTTTGATTGAAGAAAGATATATATATATATATATATATATATGGTCAGTTACATTTTTGAAAAGTTTTCGTTATTGAGCTATCTGTCCCTTTTGAAGAAAATTTCGACTGGCCACATCAGCATAAGTTGAAAAAAATGAGGATCTGCGCGAACAATGTGTCAGAAATGGCTGGATAACCTACGTATTTCCTATAGAGGTCGGATTAACAACTCGACCTCAGTATTCTACATCAGTCAAGAGGAAATACATAAAAAAGATCCAAGATAAGGCTCTAAATGCACCAGCGTGGATAAGGCAATCCCACTGAGTGACGTTAATCCAACAAAGTCCGGTCGTATCGTAAGTTACTGGTGGGGTACCCTGGGTTAGTAATAATTATACTTCGGCTCTGAAACCAGGTCTAAACCCAATGTCATCATCTGATGAAAGCTTTCTTGGAAGTAATGCAGCTGTATAAACATTAGTCATTGTATTATAACAATACTTGCAAGTTTCCTTCAATAAATAAGGGTATTTTGGGACCGAGGAAAGATCGATTATATATATATATAGGTATTTACTTAGTCCGAAAATTCCCCTAATTTTTTTCTTTTATCGTATATATATATATAAAAGTGTCATTCAATAAATAAGGGATTTCTTTTAATGTGGAAATACCCCATATATATATATATATATATATATATATATATATATATATATATATATATATATATATATATGAGACCTTTCGTTAGTCAAAAAAATTTCCTTACTTATTGAGTGGAATTCTTTACTGTTATAAAACCAGTTTGCACTTTCGACTTTAATAAAATAGTTTTTCATTAACAAATTTTCGATGATGACATCATCATGAGAATTACATTGCTTTTTTTCCCTCTTTTTTCACTATTAAGGATATACAACTTTTTGCAGCTTTTCACGCTATTGTTCTTTCTTTTATTACCTCAAACGAACATAGCGAGATGGCTCTGATCAGTATCTCAAGTGGTACATAAAAAATGATGGTCGGGGTTAGAAATAAACAATGTCTTTCAATTACACGCTGTGCCATAATAATAAAATAACAATTTTCCTCAGCGTAACTCATTTAGAAAAATGGCCGCGTAACAAATACTGAACACAGATCTGTTTTCGTCTCCCACAACCACCACACTTCAAATAACTGCCATTACGTTAAATAAACCAGATCTGTTTTTATCTGCTCAACAACGACGTCTCTTTTCTTACGCACCAATCTGTTTATCTTTCATTATTTTGTAAGTTGTCGACTTGGCCCGCCGCCTGGCTTCACGCTTCGCTAAGAAAATTTTCGAGATTATTTATTTGCTTCTTGTTATATCGGAACAACGCTGCCCAATATCGCTGTATTTATTCACCATTATACTCAAGCAATAAGGAAGTGAGGCATGTGGTAGAAGGGTCTGAATGTCTAAAACTGCAAACCGAATTGTCTCAAGTTAAGCAATAATTATCTACTTTTATATAAAATACAATGCGACAATATATAAGGGGAAATGAGAAATTATATTGCTATGGCAACACGAGGTATTACTTGAGAAGACTGAAGAAAGTATGGGCGGAAAAAGACATAGAGAAAAAGCATGTTGAGAGACAAAGAGAACGCAAAGAGAGAGAGAGAGAGAGAAAGAGAGAGAGAGAGAGTATTAAGAAAGAGAAGAAAGAGAAAGAGATAACATATGAGGAGAGATAGAAAGCGTGATAAGAGGGAGAAGGTGGGGAGAGAGAGGAAAGAGAGATAGATAGATAGATAGAAAGCATGATAACAATGAAAAGAAAGTATGACAGAGAGAAAGTGACAAAGCATGAGGAGAAAGAGTGAAAGTACGACAGAAAGAAAGAGAGCTTGAAGAGAGAGAAAGAAAGCATAAGAGAGAGAGAGAGAGAGAGAGAGAGAGAGAAAGAGAGAGAAAAGTGGGAAAGTACAAGAGAAAGTGAGAGAGCATGAAGAGCGAGAAAGAGGAAGAGAAAGAGAGAGAGAGAGAAAGAAAGAAACTTGAAAAAACGAGCTAAAGTCCAAATAAAAAAGAGAAACAACGAAAGAAAGAGGAAGCAAACATAGGGAGAAAGAGAGATATAGCACGAGAAAGAAAGAAAGAAAGCATGAGGGATAGAAAGAGAGAGATAGCTCGAAGATAAAAAAAAAAGAAGACAGAGAGCTTCAGGAGAAGTTTGGGCACTCGTCAACCATTACACATACGATAACAGAAAAAAATAAGTTACAGGGAAAGTGAAATCGAAACAGGGAAAGAATACATTGTGCTGTAGAGAAAGTTGGTAGATGACAAGTCATAGGTTAATTGGTTGGTTGTTTGGTTTTATTAAAGGTGAATCTTTGTTATTGTGTAACCATATACAATTGTAAAAGAAATAGTTTTGAGACCAAGTCGGAAAGGAAAGACACCGTGATGAATTTGGTAGGTGTTGTGGCTTTACGTTGATTAACATAGAGTTTTTTTACAGAAAACTTTGGTCTTGGTTCTATCCTAAGAATCTTACGCGACTGGATCCTTATTACTTTTTTTTCGTTGGAGGTTTCTTTTAACGGCAAGGTGTTCTTGCGATAAGTTTTCTTCTAGTGATAGTTTTGGAGTGTTGTCTTCTCTGTTGATATCTCTCTGGCTAAAACAATCTCGAAGTCAATATTTTATAGAATAAAATTGTAAACTTATACACTTCTGATTGGTCAGCCGATTAAGGATCATTTCGTATCGTATTCTCATTGGCCAGTCAGTCGGGACTAAGCTACCATTCATAGAGCAAAGATTCACATTGTCCATGGCCTTTTTGACTTGAAACGCAATAACCCACTTGCACTGGACCTACGGGTTTGGTGAGCACCTGGTCCCGGATGGGTGCCCCACCAAGCAATACCTGCTTTGTGGCGTTATGTTTGTCGCTTAGCACCTTAAGCACCAAGCTTATCTTGTACCTGCAACGCATGAATTTCGATTTTTTTTACAGTCCTCCGATTTGAATGACCTTGTATCAAACCCTACCTGGTAGGAGGTATGGATAAATATCAGTTACCATTCACAGATGTCGATGGCAGGAGCAAAACCAACCTTGGATGCTTTTTGAGTGAACAGTGAATTTTTGTATCATTTAGATTGAGGGATAGCCTTTTTTTAGGTTTTATTGGCTCGTAAAACCGGGAGAGATTTGGAGAGTTAATGCAATGCACCTTCGACGCAGATTACACCTGTAACTTTTGACAGCTTTTCTCAACTCATTAGCTTGATAGCTCCAATGACTTTCTCTTAAATTGGTGCCCTTAATCAGAAGAATAACATTATTCAATATACTAGTTTTAATGTTTTTTTTATTTCAACAAGATTATTTCTTCTAAATTACAAAAAAAAAAAAAAAATTCACATAGATAAATTCAAGATGCCAGAGGAAATCTTTCTTCATGACATCTTGTGAAAGATCTGATAAAAAGCAACTATAAGATAAGAAAAAAAGAATGTACTTGGATTCTAGTCGAAAGCGTCTTTATTCCGACTGTTACATAATGACCTTTGACCGGCCGGTTAGTTTGTGGATTTCAAAACAGTAAGTGCAGCTGCGTCTTAAGATAAGCAAAAGACAGCGGAAATTCCTCGTTAATTGCGTAGGCGTCCGAAAAATATATAACGACGTAAGTTTTCAACCCCAGCAGTCTGTCAGATAGAGCAGTCAGTCAGCAGAGGCATTGGTATGCAGTGAGCAGTCACGCCGTTTTGGGTGCTAACCCTGGGTAGGCCCTGTAACAGTCTCCCGTGAAAGAAGCACGAAGAAGAAAGGCTCTTTGAGGATGTGTCACATCCTATCGTTTCTCACGGACCTTTAATATTAACTCAGTCATACGTGCTAAAATACAATAAAATACGAAAAATGCAATTACTTGAGAGGTTCGAGCCTAAATTACTTCTTTATTTCTACTTCACAGCAAGTTATTCGACCTCGATAACTGAGACCAAAGCCAACAATATGTAGAAAAAAGAAATGCTCAAATTTGACAATATTCGGGAAATAAAAAATCTTTTTTAACTGACACAAACTGTTCTTGTCCTGAAAATGTCAGCCTTCTTCGACAAAAGGAATTACGCAAAAAAAAAGGATACATATTCAAACACGAATCTCATTAGTATGCAAAGACATGGGAAAGCAGAAATCTTTCCAAATTCACTTATGTTAAAGAAAATGCCCGGGATCAGTGACATTAGTACGATCTGCAACTGTGCTTCCTGTTAACATTATTCAAAAATTGTAAACTAAATTTATTTCTGTTTTTAACCCTTACTACCGGGGTCGTTTGTTTTCTGTTTTCAGTTCAAAATTACTGATTCAAGATCTGGCCTTGTCACATCTCAAGAAGATGAAATCTGCGAGTGATGAAATGGCAATGTTCATCTCATTCTATCATATTTATCTCTGCACTTGGTGGGAATTTATTTACATTTCATGTTGAATGTAAGAAGTGGGGATTTGCTGAAAGAGAGATAAAAAATAAATAAACACTTTGAATATCACAATTTGCATGCTTATATATATATATATATATATATATATATATATACATATAATGAATATATATTAGTTTTTATAGTATTTGTACAAAATTCAAACGGTTTTTTACTGTATTTTTCGATTTTTTCGACTTCTTCCTTTTCTTTCGTTATCTGTCTGATGATTGTTGTTTGTAAAACTTCATGAAACCTGAGGTCGCAGACAAACTTCCATGGCATTAAATGTATAAAATCTATTATATATTTATTGATTTATTTATTTATTATTATTATTATTATTATTATTATTATTATTATTATTATTTATATAATATATATTATATTATATATTTAATAGTACGGACGCTTATTTGTGAACACTGGTGTTTTGCCGTGTTTATACGACAATCATTATTTTACTTAATCTTGTCAAATCGGCGATTACAGATGATCTTTCACTGAAGTGTAAGTGACAGCAAGCTTCCTCAGGTCTCTAGTACTCTTGTCATTGTTCTGGCTGATCTTAACAATTGTGTATTTAGATGGTCGCGATTCTTCCAGTGATTTTTTGTTCTTTTTGTCGATTTATCAAGCCTTTGGGGACCGTTTCAAGCGCGCTAATTACAATTTGCCTCACCGTTATCTTCATGGTCCATAACTTTTTAGTTCTCTGGCAAGGTCTAAGGAATTGTCTCACTTTTCGCTTCCTTTGATTTTTACTCCGTAGTTCGCCGGGACGACAAAGTCCACTATAAAACAGTTTATCCTTTAAATCCTACTTGCATACGGCCTACCAAAAGAAACCGTAGCAGCAATAACGATTCTCTACAAAAACACCAAAGTGAAAGTACGTTCACCAGATGGAGACACAGAATACTTTGACATTGTAGCAGGAGTACTACAAGGGGACAAGCTCGCCCCATACCTCTTTATCATCTGTCTAGACTACGTGCCCAGAACATCGATTGATAAAATCAGAGAGAATGGCTTCGAGCTGACAAAGAAAAGAAGCAGAAGGTACCCCGCAAAAACAATTACCGACGCCGACTACACCGATGACATAGCGATACTGGCGAATACACCCAACCAGGCCGAAGCATTACTGCATAGTCTGGAACGAGCCTTCGCAGGCATCTGCCTCTATATCAATGCACACAAAA
Source organism: Sepioteuthis lessoniana (assembly GCA_963585895.1). Lineage (NCBI taxonomy): Eukaryota > Metazoa > Mollusca > Cephalopoda > Myopsida > Loliginidae > Sepioteuthis > Sepioteuthis lessoniana. The sequence goes on along the minus strand of OY757923.1, from coordinate 35,563,974 downwards.
CTGAATATATGTGAAATAATCAAACAGGCGACATTTCCACACTAGACGGAACCTCTCTGAAACTGGTAGACAAATTCACCGATCTAGGAAGCAGTGTCTCATCAACCGAAAAGGACATCGACACGCAGCTAACGAAGGCATGAACAGCTATCGATAGGCTATCAATCATATGGAAATCAGACCTGACCGATAAAATGAAATGCAGTTTCTTCCAGGCAGCGGTCGTATCGATACTGCTGTATGGATGCACAAATTGGACGCTAACTAAACGGCTGGAGAAGATGCTAGACGGCAACTACACAAAAATGCTGCGTGCAATACTGAACAAGTCCAGGTGGCAACACCCCACATGACACCAACTATACAACCACCTGCCTCCCATCACGAAAACTATCCAAGCTAGACGAACCAGACATGCAGGACACTGCTGGAGAAGCAGGGACAAGCACATAAGTGATGTACCCCCACATATGACCGAGCAAAAATAGGACGACCAGCTCGAACATACATACAGCAGCTATGTGAGGATACGGGATGTAGCCCTGAAGACCTTCCGGAGGCGATGAACGATAGGGAGAAGTGGCAAGAGAGGGTCAGGGATATCCGTGCTAGCGGCACGACATGATGATGATCATCATCACTATGTCTGGTCGTCTGGATTAGATTAGGTGATCTGTTTGTATCTCAAAATCCCAAAGAACTTTGTGCGTCTCATTATCCTGGACATATCATCATTATCATTATGATTATTATCATTCGTAGTAGTAGTATTGTGACTAACATTATCCTTCGTCTTAATTCTAGTGGATTTTCATAGCGACTACCGAGTATGTACGACGTGAAAGAACGAGAATAAAATAAATCAATTGATAAATAAAAGATATACGACGGGTTAAAAAGGTATCGAGACTGAAGCTGTATTAATAAAAACAAAACTGAAACGTATAATTTTCGTCCAGTTACATTCCTTAAGACAAAATATACTTATTCAACTGAGTTGTACAATGGTCAAAGCACCGCTTTAATATCTTCATCTGTAAGATATAAAGCTAAATAGTTTCTTTTAATGTCCTCAAAGTAACTGCGACGAATTCTCAGTTTCAGAAAAAAGAAAAAGTGCAGGGAGTTATATATATATATATATATATATATCTAATTTTCTTGATGGATCTGATAAAGTCCTGTTGAAATTCTTTGGGAGTTTTTGATTCATATCTATGCACTTAACTGGATGGAAATAAATTTATTATCCTAATGTAACTGAACATTGGTTTTTTCTTGAAATAATATTATTTGCTCTGTGGATTTTATTTACATTGAGCTCTTTCCCAGGAATATTGGAATATTCGAAATTTGAGTAATTTATTTATCTTGACAGTATTATTCCCTACTCCGGATTTACTCGATTGAAGAATACCTTATATATATATATATATATATATATAGATAGATAGATAAATTTACGTATACATATATATATATATATATAGATACATAGATAGATAAATATGCATATATATATATATATATATATATATATATACGTGCATACATTCAACATATATATATATATATATATACGTACATACATACGACATCGTTGTGGGCAAGTTTGAAGTCTAGTCGTGCCTATATATATGCATTTACGCACACACACACACACACACACACACTCACACACATGCAAGTATATATATATATATATATATATATACAAGCATGCTTATACATATACAAATACGAACATAAAGCGCATACACACATATAAGCATGAATATATTGACCTATTTACATATAAACCTAAGTTCAAATAGCAACATTTGTGTGCCTACGTTCACATACATACTTTGTCCGGTCGGTTGGGGCAGTAGAATACACCAAATGCATTTCTGCAGGAAAGAAAGACCCCACCAACGAGTGACACTAAACAATTTGATGGTGAGGTTGCAGTAAAGCTGGAGCTTTGGGGAATGCGGAGAACCACTTCATTGCCATCGTTCCCAGGTCCACTGTGGCCCTGAGTGGTAGCACCTGATAAGGCTCTATCTATAGGTCAAATAGAACAAAACTGTGTACTTATGCTAAACTAAATAGCTTGAAATAGAACCGTTTTGATATTTAACTTTTAGTAAAATAAATTATATTTATACTAAACTGAATTGTTTGAAATTTATTCGGCCTTAGATGACCCGAAAAAGGTTGATACACCGTAAAACAAAACAGCCAAAAAAAACATACATACGCGCCTAATCATTTACATAATCACTTTGAACAGTAAAAATTGAGAAGCAGACGGTGACGTATTGGCAACACTCACTCAAACAGTTAATCCCAAGCAAGACCCTCACCGCACCCAGAAAGTTAATTCCTTGATAACATTAATACAAAAAAGTATTCGGTAACCGATGGCCGGGTTTAAAGCCGTCCATGTGGTACCAACGTTTTTCTTTGCCGGAAATACTTCTTGTTTTTGATTATTCCATCCAAAAGCTTTTGCTCGCTTTAAATTTATTTTCTGTAAAAGCAAAGAAGAAAAAGTTTCCTTTCTGGAAACCAATGGGAACGGCCATTGATTTTGGTCTTACCGGCGAAAGGATTTGGGAACTTTTCCAGGATGTGTTCAATGATTCCTGGGCAGTTCTCCAAATCCTCTCGTCTCGGCTACTGCAGTCTGAAGCAAAACGCAGCAACAAATATTTGAAATCGGGTGATTTGACATCTTTGGGCCATATCTGCTTTCTGAGATTAAAAAAAATGCTTTTTCTTCCAATAGTTTTACTGTAAAATACAGCTTGGCTCACAATATGAGACAAGGTCAAAAAAATTCTCACTGTGCCGTAAAAAAAGTGATGCACCGGAAGAGAGTGACCTAGGAACTGCATGATAGTTATTTCCGCTCGATGACGATCACACATGCCATTCCGAAGATAGCGGAAGTGACCCATCCCAATGGTCAATAATCGAAAGAAATCGCGCAGGTGTGTTCGGCTGATAATATGGGACAAGGTGAAGGTCCCACTCCAGAGTGATGCACCGGAAGAGAGTGACCTGTGAACTGCATGACAGTTATTTCCGCACGATGGGGATCACATAAGCCATTCCAAAGATAGCGGAAGTGACACATCCCGATTGCCAGATATCGGAAGAAATTGCGGAGGCGTGGAGGTGCGTCCATATCTCCGCGTGGTAGTTTGAAGGTAATATAAGGCCGACGAATTGAACAGAAGGCAGTAAAAAAGGATCCCGCTGTTCACGAAACCTCTCTCATCGTCACGCTGTGTGCGTTGTCTCGGCCATCGTATACTTACATCGAAGAGTTCAAGCCTCATAGCTGAACGATCCTAATTCCTCTCCTGACTGCTCCTACTTCACACAAGCGTCCGTCGAGAAAATGAATATATATTGTTATATATAAATTCCGTATTGTCGTTTGTTTGACCAGAGAGTGGAACGTAACATTACAAGCAGAATACTGCAATTGTCATTTGGGAGAATACTGTAAATATTGGCCGGATTTATGGAAATTCCATGTTGTATTTTGCATTTATATATTTTAATAGGTTCTGATTCAGAGAATGAAGTAATTTCCAGTCAAATTTGCAACTTACTAAGTATAGTGTGCAGTCTCCGTCCGTGTGCGTCATGATCCTATTTACCAACCCCTCCGCTCGGGAAGGATATGACACAAGGTCAATTTTTTAAGCGGAGTTTAACAGGTTTGAATTCAGAGTTTTCATAGACTAGTTGCCTCACCAAGGCTGAAGAACCTAGTCTGCCCTACTATTTACTCATATTTTGGATTCATACCTTTCCCAATGGTATTAGTGCTATGTGAAATGCAATCAGTCTGGTCCAGGATTTGAACTCGTGTCGCCGTATCCATATCCTGCGTGTGCATCCGTGTGCATCATGATAATGATCTAATTTCTAGGTACCTGAGAGTCTCACCAAGGATGAAGCTATATGTAATCGGGTAATGAGCGACTATCTAAGACCACTTTTTTTTACAAAAATAACAGGGGTTTTTCATTACACAGTGTATATTTTTGAACTCTTAGAAGCTTATATATATATCTAAACAATCCCTCCGTTTGAGCAGGATGCGACAAAAGGTCATTTTTAAGCGTAGTTAGACAATTCTGAATTGTCTCTCTCCTAGACTGGTTGCCATCTCAACTTATAAAGCCCAGTCTGCGCTTCTATCATAACTGTACCAAAGGTATTAGTAATATGTGAAATATCAATAGTTACGTCCAGGATTTTAACTGAAGTTGCTTTTTTTTTATTTCTTTCGACAGTAACTATTACACTAAAGATTTGGGATCGTTCATTAAACAAAGTCGGGAGTCCAGTCGGCTGGGGCTATAGGATACTTCCATCAACGAATGCACTGGATATGACATTAAACAATCTGATGGTGAGGCTCCAGTAATACTGAAGTTTTGGGGAATACGGAGTACCCTCTTATTGCCATCGCTCCCAGGTCCACTCTTGTCCGGAGTGGTAGCTCTAAATGAGGCCCTATGTATGGGTTAAATAGAATTGAGCGTAAACAAGTGAATTATGCTAAATTGAATTGTTATAAATAGAACTGCTGGGCCATTTAACTGTTTTTTTCCAAAATATATTTACAAATCATATATTTGATATGGAAAATCAGGATTTGGAATTAAATAACCTACAATGGTTGATATGCCATAAACCCAAATAAACCAAATCATATATATCTAATATATATGTATAAAGAGGATTTGGCATTAGATAACCTACAATCGTTCATATGTAATAAAACCCAACCAAACCAAATCAAATCATATATGTTTAATATATATGTATAAAAAGAATAAGGCATTAAATAACCTACAGTGGTTGGTATGCCAAAAAACTAAACCAAACCATACAAAATCCTATATATTTGGTATATATATATATAAAGGATATGGCATTGAATCACCAACAATGGTAGATATGCCATAAAACCAAACCAACCAACCCAACAAAGTCGTTCATTACTTGTAAATATCATACTTATTCTAAACGAAAGGCGGCAGATATCTTCAATCATTTATTTCCCTGTGTACATAAAATAAAAAAGTAACGAGACTGACGCTTTAAAATCTCTTATTTTAAAATTTAAAGACGTGTATACAGCTTAGCAACTTATGTGTCGAAATATCGATATCTGGATGAATAGCAAACACGGCAGTGCCAATTAACGAAACTTTTTGAACAGCAATGTTTCGCAAAAAACAAAATTGTACACTTTCAGCGCCTTTCATACTTATCAGACCTAACTCCATGGTATTTTTCTTACTTCATAAACCAGAGCTTTTCAAATCTGTTACCATAGATAAGAATTAAAATTTCAGGTTACATTGCTCGAATTGATTTGATTCGTTTTACTTTTCTTTTCGTACAATATTCGAGTTCCTTCATTCTATAAAAGAAAACTAAATATCTCTTTAATTTGCTCATCAGATCTGAATCGTTTCAATTCAGCAAATCAGACGTATGCAGAATGTATTCAAATCTTCATTCATTTATATTCAATAAATAGTAGGAGGCGCTAGTTGTGTAATGGTTATTGTCGCAGAATATTAACACTAGGCTTGAGTAAAATTTTGGCTGAGGGAATAAAAGCATGGGCTTTTGATATTTATTCAACCTCCCACCTTGTCAGGTTCGACACAAGAACATTTGATAATGAAGGGACATCGCGAACGAATCAAAACTTGTTGATGACAGTTAAAAAATGCTTGATCCCTTCGGCATTTTTAGGGCACCTCTGGTAGAGAGTGATGAATTCAGCCCCTACTAAGCAGGTATTGCCAGTGTGTAAGCTCCCCTGGAACCAGCTACGATAGCATGGGCGGCCACAACCGAGCAAATTTACTAGTTTGAATTTATAAATCCTTTTTATAAGAAAAAAGTGTTGGATTATGTGTATATTTACAAGATGGATGGGACTAAAATTCAATTTTTAAGCGGATTGGTTGGTTGGCTGGATTTAATTTGCACTGCTATCATACCTTTACCGAGTGAGCTATTGATATGGAAAATGCAGACACCTTCGTCCATGATTCGAAATCAAGTCACGGTTTTCGTTTCTCACAGCGATTTCCATTAAACCACCGTTAGATCATTTGACTAATTTCCAGATATTGTCCACCAAACATTATCCCTTCTTATTCTTTTTCAGGAGAAGTGGCTTGGTTTGGTTTTATGGCATATCAACCATTGTTGGGGAGTAAATGCCATATCTGGTTTACTCATATATATATTTTAAGGGTTGGTTGAGTTTTATGGCATATCAACCATTGTTGGTAATTTAACACCTATATCCTGTTTTTACTTATATCAAATAATTTGTAAACTTATTTGTTGATACATTTTAAACCAGTCCAAGTTCATTATTTTGTACACAATTCAATTTAACAGTCATTTGTTTACACAGATAAATGATGAAACAGTTCTATTTATAACAATTCAATTTAGCATTAGTCATTTGGTTTGGTTTCGTTTTATGGCATATCAACCATTGTTGGTCACTTAATGCCAAATACTGTTTTTACATAAATACATATGATTTGTAAACGCATTTTGAAGATACATACAGTTAAATGATCTAACAGTTCTATTTTAAAAAAACAGTTTTGCGTCAGTCAAGAAATTTAAGTGATTCCAAGTATTGCTATGTATCACTAACAATTCAATTAAACATCAGTCATTTATTCATAAACAGTTAAATTGTCAAACAGATCTATTTAAAATGATTCAGTTTAGCATTAGTTCAAGTTGAATGGTTCTAAATATTGCTATGTATTGTTATATAATTACGGAACGATTTTTTTATTTTAATCATTTTTCGTTAATTATATTTTAGCATTCGGTTTGGTTGGGCTTGAACTATTCGGCTCTTAGTGCAGGTGCACACATATTGAGTTCAGTTCACGCTCGCGCAGAGAGGATATGACAATCACAAATGTCATAATAAAAACCCCAGATAGTAAATGTGACTGGGGGTGTGAACGACGTCATGCCCGGAAGCGACAGGCTGAGAATTTGGTGATTTTAAAAAAGACGTTAGTTGAGATTTGACTCTGGGCCTGGCCAGGCCAGGCCAGCTGGGGGTTGACTGTGGGCGATGTAGGAACAGTCAGCATTGTAAAAATTGTGTCTCTCTCTCCTCGAGTCGAAAAACTAAAAGTCAAGAAGTTAATAAACGTTTCGTACCTGAACAACGGAGAGTCGTCAGTGTTTCGTATTTCCCTGCATCTGTATAGTTTGTATCGTGGCTATACTACAGTATACAGTATACTAACAATTCAACCAAACATCAGTCATTTGTTTGCACACACTTGAATGATCAATCAGTTCTATTTCAAGAAACTCAATTTAGCATAAGTCATTTGTTTGCACACACTTGAATGATCAATCAGTTCTATTTCAAGAAACTCAATTTTGCATAAGTCATTTGTTTGCACACACTTGAATGATCAATCAGTTCTATTTCAAGAAACTCAATTTAGCATAAGTCATTTGTTTGCACGCAGTTTAAATGTCAAACAGTTCTATTTGACCCATAAATATTACTCTAACGTGTATTACCACTCCGGGACAGAGTGAACCTGGGGGTGATGATAATGAAGGGGTACTCCGTAGTTCTCAAAGCTCTGGAATTACTGGAGTCTCACCATAAAATTGTTTTGTGTCATATCTAGGACACTCGTTGGGGAAGGCTTACCCTCTGCAGAGATGGAGTCATTATATCTAATAGCTCCAACCGACTGAGCTAACCTTTTTGTGTGTTATGGCCACCAGTGATATCTGGTTCACATATCGCCCATTCAAAGTAAACGAGTACTTAAATGAAGAAACGATCTGGCTGTATTTGGTCCACTTGGATGTCGTTTATGATGCATATAATAATATTTTCACTAAAGAAAACATTTTGAAACAATTATGTTTTAAACAGTTTATTTTACAAAAGTACTGGAATCTGGAATATCCCTTTTTAAAAATAAGTTATAAGATATCTTTCAAAAAAAGAAGGTAAAATAATGGAAAATAAAATTTGAATGCAATGTCTGATATCTTAATTCTTAATCGTGGTAACAGATTTTTAATTGATGAAATTTAAATTATATCATCATTAATGAAAACTTTTAATTAATACAATTTGAACTAAATTATCATTAAAGAAAACTTCCGCTTTGATCAAAACCATTTAGAGATTTACTTCTTTAATCGGTTTTAGAATTGCCGGGTACTTCTTGTCGTTGTTATAGTCGTAGTGGTGGTGGTGGTGGTGGTTTTTATGTTATTATTCAATATTCCATTTATAATAACTTTTTCGTGAAACCCTTTAGGGTCGGATACCAGTCAGACAAATTTTATTAACCAGAAGAAAAAGAAATAGATTCGGATTGGCCGAATAAATAAAAACGTTTATTACAAATGTATAATGACAGAATGGATTTTTAAAGTGAAGAATAAATAAAAATTGTGCTATTTTCGAGGAGAAGGAATTTGACAAACGAATTGATTGATGAACAGAAAAGAAAAAAGTTATTTAAACTAAAGGAGTCAAAAGATAAGTGAATTATTTTGACAGATCGGCGTGTTCCGGACAGTTAGAGGTACAAAAGCGAATGGCAATGAAAGCCAGAGCCTGTCAGATATAAAAAAAAAAAGATTGGAATGTCCTATTTCCTAAATTCGAAAATGGATTTTTTTAAATACATGTCTGAAAAGTTATTGAAGTCGAAAATACGAAAAAATTCTGGTTCACCCCTCACCACCCATCAGATGAAGATATACATAAAATTACAGGGTTTGCCCTCGAAGTAGTCGACCAGCCTGAGACAGAGGGAGCAGTTTTCCCGAAGTTCTGAGTCTTTGACCTTGTACCAGACTGCCCTGATTATAGATAGCGAAGAAAGCCGACAATAATACACTTCTGTGGAAAAAACAAAAGAAGTTTAATGTAATAAGCACTTGTGAAGAAGTACGAAGGATTGAAGAAAGCAAATATAACCGCCATTTGAGATTGCTTTGCGCCAGACAATTGACAGCGAGAATAGAAAAGCCTAAAACTTATACAAAGAATTGACGGATTGGTTTCTGAGTAAAACTTACCGCTTCTGGGAGGGATGAATATATGTATAATTTTCGAAAGATATTTTTCGTACGATATATTTTTATTTTTACAAGCCGTGTTTTGTTCTCTGTTTCTAGGCGTCAACTATTATTTTCTTGCATACTTAATGGTAAGGTTTCATCGGTCGACTCATCAGCTGGCGACTCCGACAAGTGATGGATCTGTTTTCTGGATCTAAAAAACACAACGTGAGCAGATATCAAATCGACCGTGTCATCCGAAGATATATCCGATCAAAAGATTGGAAGCAGAATCACCCCTTTGCTTGACAAAGACGGCTCTACCACCACATTCGCCGTAGGAAATGAACAATGGAGGTGCCGTGGTGTAGTCGTTATCGCCGTAGGAAATGAACACGGCGATACGAGTTCAAATCCTGGACGAGACTGATTGTATTTCACATAGCACTAATACCCTTGGGAAAGGTATGAATCCAATAATTCTCCCTCCAGCTATGGGTAAATAGTAGGACAGACTAGGTTCTTCAGCCATGGTTAGGCAACTAGTCTAGGAAAAGGAAAACTCTGAATTCAAACCTGTTAAACTCCGCTTAAAAATTGACCTTGTGTCATATCCTGCCCGAGCGGAGGGGTTGGTAAATAGTACCACCACATTCGTATTTCATACAAAGTTTAATCTTGGAACCGAAAACATCTTAAATAATTAACTCTTATCATCCAGCGAGATTAAGGTTTGGTTTGGTTCAGTTTGATTTTATGGCATATCAACCATCGTTGGTTATTTTGCGCCAAATTCTATTTATAAATTTATATTGAATATATAGAATTTGGTTTGGTTTCGTTTGGTTTTATAGCGTATCAACCATTATAGGTCATTTAATACCAAATCTAGTTTATACATATATATTAGATGTATATGATTTATAAACATAAGTCAACAAAGTTGAATGGTTTCCAAGTATTGCTATATATCACTAACAACATCAGTCATTTGTTTTCACACAGTAAAATGTAAAAACAGTCCTTTCTTAAACAAATCAGTTAAGCATAAGTCATTTGTTTGCAATCAGTTTCAACGTCAAACAGTTCTACTTAACCCAGAGATGTGACCCTTTCAGTTGCTACCACCCCTGGCAAGAATGGACCTGGGAGCGATGGTAATGAAAGGGTTCTCCACATTCCCCAAAATCAAGTATTACTGAAATCTCACCGTCAGATATTTTAGTGTGATATTCAGGACGCTCGTTGTGTGTGTAGGGGGAGTTCTTATACCTCTGCAGAGATTCAGTTATTCTATTCTACAGCCCCAGTCGACAGAGCTGGTGTGATTTAAGCAAAATATCGACAATATTCAATCAATTTAGTGGGAGTTGAATGGATATTGAATTAGGTTACAACATATGCATCAAGTAAAGTCCTCTTCTAAACTGAAAATTAATCTGATGAACAATATTTGAAGATATGGAGGACATTAAAAGATATAAAACACCATATCATAAAAGACGGTTCATGAGCGCTTCGAGTAATGAAAAACTCTTTGGAAATCCTGCTGAGTTCTAAGGTGATCATTTTGGAAAGAAAAATCTGCGTTTCAATCATTGTTCATTTTTATCGTGGTATATAGAGCTTGAGACAATACTTTTCGGAAAAAATCTCGTATATAACTGAATGCATGTATCAACTAATTCATTGGCTCGAGCAGGATGCAGTACAAGGTGAATTTTAAGCGAAGTTTAGCTGGTTTGAATTCAGATTTTTGCTTTTCCTAGACCGGTTACCATACCAAGGTTAAAGAACCCAGTCTTTCCTACCATCTACCCATAGCTGGTAAGAAAAATGTTGAATTCATATCATCCCCAAGAGTATTAGCTCTTTGCAAAATGCAAACAGTTTCGTCGAGGATTTGAACTCGGTTTACTGTGTTTATATACAACCACGATAATCATTACACATCGAGCGCCTCCTATTATGTATTGAATATAAATGAGTGGAGATTTGAATGCATTTTTTATTCCTCAGCTTTGGTGTATTGGAAGGATTTAGAGCTGAAAAGCAAATTAAATAGATACTTTGTTTTCTTTTTATAGGTTTTAGGAACTGGAATATTGTACAAAAAAAGAAAACAGTATGAATCCAATCAATTCGAGCAATGTAACCTGAAATCTTTTTGTTGAAAGTAATTCACGCTATAAGTCTTCTAAGACCTGAATATTCACTCATTTTTTTTACTGAAATATAGCTTGCTGTGTATGGTGTAACGTGGAATGTTCGTTCAGCTTTATTCATTAAAGTAATAAAAAATCGATAGCAAATAGATAAGGCAATTAGATAGAGGTCAAAAGCCAAAAATAGAGATGTTAAGTTAGATAGCAAACTGTATTTGAAGTTGACTTTATTATAAAATCCATTTGGCTGATGGTTTCAAGATGAGGATAATGTAGATTTATGAAGTATACATTCTATTCTACATATTCATCTCACAGTTCAACACAATAAGGACATCATTTCTCAACTTTCAGCTTTGAACTTTGAAAAATCTAAAATACTCAAAGTTTATCATATTTACCAACCCCTCCACTCGGGCAGGGTATGACACAAGGTCAATTTTTAAGCGAAGTTTAACAGGTTTGAATTCAGAGTTTTCCTTCTCCTAGACTAGTTGCCTCACCAAGGCTGAAGAACGTAGTCTGCCATACTATTTACCCATAGCTGGAGGGAAAATAATCTGGATTGATACCTTTCCCAAGGGTATTAGTGCTATGTGAAATGCAATCAGTCCAGGATTTGAACTCGTGTCACCGTGTCCAATTCCTGCGACGATAACCATTACACCACGGGCACCTCCAAATACTCAAAGTTTATTCCTTACTTATTTGCACAAAAATCATTTAAATATTCCCTTGTATATCATTAAATTATTTTAGTGTGTTGTCTATTGTTATTTGAAAGAATATAATTTGAAGTGTAAATATTCTCAGACACAATATTTTGGAATTTCTACATTGGAACTGGAAATAATTTTACTCTTAATTCTGTAATCCTTCAATATTGTGTAGACATCAGGTATATTTGTTGTTAGTTTGGTTTGTTTAATGGCATGCCAACACCTGATGGGTTCTTTAAAATAGAAATACCATTCATTTATTTAATGCCATACGAAAACCTGAAAAAATTTGATTCATTTGTAAATGTTTTATCATAATCATATATTCAACTTTACCCTGCAATAGTTTTTTTTTCGTACATTTCTAAACGGGATGTCCTCGTAGTGTAATGGTTGAAGCGATGGACTGCGGAATCGATCTCCAGTCCATTACGTTTATTTTCGGACAAATATCCCTGGGAAAAGTATGAACCTTCTTATCCTCCCAGTTATGGGTTAAATAGCATCACTGCTGTTCTTCAAGAAGCACGGCTTTGGCATTAAAAAATCTATAAAGGTTGGTGTGCCATTTAGAAAGAAAAAAAAGAAAGAAAGTCATTTTTAAAAGTATACCCATCTAATAAAAATAATGAATTCATAATAGTATGCTTTCAAGTCAGCATTCCAATTCAGCAACCTTAGTTGACGGTGACTTGAAGGCACCCTTTTCAATAGCTACTACACCGATATGTAGGGAAGGGCGACACTCCTTTCCCTAGATTTCTCCACTTTACCCTAAATCCTTACCTTATAGTCCTGAGTATTAAGCAAGTCGGCATCAAGTACCATTTTTGAGTTTTTGGTTTGACTCGACCTGAACCCCGGTCTTCCGGACCATTGACGAACACTCGAATCAATAAGCCAATGTATATAATGTATAGAAAATTGTATGCTTTCAAGTCAGCATTCCAGTCTAATACAAATAAGGTATACACAACTCTATGTTTTTATTAAATAATGATGACTTATAAGCAAACGATTATATTGCTTGATGTATTCTTATCTATTAAAAATAATGTTTCTCAGACTTATACTTGGATAGTTTTATCTATTCCTATCTAATAAAATAATCTGCATACAATTATATTGTTTAAAATAATTCATATTAATTTATAATTATCCTTTGTAAACAATTATAACTTCATCTCACAATTCTTGATACAAATAACCGGCACATAGTTATATCAGAATCGGCTGAGAAGTTCATAGGTTGACCAAAATACTCTCGGGAAATCCACTTGCAGTCGACACATTTCTCCCAACTGAGTTGCAGTGGTTGGACTTTGTCAAATTAGTCATCAACAGCCGATAGGACGTCATCATATTGACGTTTCAGCTTCGGAAAGTTTGAGCCCACCCTTGTATATATCTAATGATTATTTTATATATATATATATATATATATATATATATATATTGTAGACTACTTTATGAGCGACATGGATGAAATTCTCCATCGCTCTTGATGAAGTTTCGGAACTTGGGAATCCTTATGCCGGCTGTCTAATCTAATAGACATCCTATATGTCAAAATCGGCGGAGAATCTCTGTATTACTGATAAAGGTACTTGCCTTATCTTGAGGCCAGTAGATGGAGGATCTTGTTAAGCGCAAACAAATTAATATCTCTGCAGTCGTTTCCATCGCAATTATCATCAACTGCAAAGTGCTCATCACATGAGATGGATGACGCTAATACGAACAGAGCATTTGAGTAGACATTACTGTTTCGAAAAAGCCAGCATAGAAATAAGTTAGAAAATAGATCATTGCATCTACCAACGAAAATTCAACACGTTTTTCTGCAATGAAAAACCAGTATAAATCAATTACCAAGTAATAATCTATATACCTCGTGATGGGGGTCTATGGTGTACTATTTGACTTGCTGGACTGCGACATCGTCTTATGCAAGTTCGAACTCCAGTCACGCTATTCCGTTCACTTTCGGTCTACTTCCCTTGGGAAAAGTGTGAACTCCCTTCTTCAATAGGTTGAATAGCACCGTTACTTTTCTGTTACTAGGATGGCTTTGGCATTAAATAAACCACAAAAGTGGGTTTACCATTAGACAAAGAAACCAAACCAAATATATTTCATTAAAATATTATTTATATTTGTAGCTTAACAAAAACGACATATTATATCGAGCTTTTGGTTAGAGCAATACACATAAGTGGATATTAAAAAAACAGTTTAATATATACCTAAATAATGATAATATTGGGTTAGATTTTACATCAAACATCGTTTTTTTAAAAATCAGACAAAAACTACGATATATTAGCAAAAAATTCTGAAATGCTAATTAGTGTCCTTCATTTTGAGATTAGTGTATTTGAAACTATGAAATGTAATTAGAGTCCTTCACTTTTAGACGAGTGTGCTTTAAAACTAAGAAATGCTAATTAGTATCCTTCATTTTCCTGAATGGAAGCATCAATATGTTCATCGTCTGTTTTTACCACGGGAGCCCCAGCGGTTCACGGCTCGTCTAGTGACTGGATATACTGTTATATTTTCTCCGATGTGTATATGTATGTGCGTTTTGTAAAATACGAATTCCGGCCGGAAAATGGCGAGACTTTTTATACATCTCGAGAATTGGCCTTTCGATTTTTCCGGACGCTACATCGTAGTCAATTCGAATGAAATGTCCTTAAAACAAGCTTAAGAAAAGGCGAAAGTATTTTTTCTTTCTTCGCCATATTACACTGATAAATGCCGAGACAGACATTCCACGATCGATAAGCAAAGAAATAATTGTTTTCATTTTTTTAAAGATTTAGAAAGTACCTTTTCCTGTGTAAACAAGTAGCCTATTGATGAATAGTTATGAGTATCCGGCCTTGGGCCTCAAATATTCACCCGGCGAAAAAGTTATTTTAAAACATTTAAACTACCATAAAATGTTGTGATAATCAATAGAAATTTTGGGAATAAGTGTTAGAACATTAAAAAGCATATTTTATTAATAAACTTATTGGATGGTGTGTCTTTTTCGACTTTATTGACATTATATGCAGCAGCATATGTATCGTAGGCATTTGTGTTTTCGTAGTCAAAATCAACTTGGCAGTCGCTAATTTATTCACTTCTTTGAATCACGCATAATTTCTTTCAGAACTTTCTCAGTACGAAGTAAAACTTTGATTATTTGTGTGAGTTTCAATGGAAACAATCTGAATGTACAATATTGCAAAGAATGCTACAATTTGTTGTTAAATAACGAGAATTCCTCGCAAAATTTCCCTGGAGAGTAATAAATACGGATCAACAAACAGAAAGTAGCATAGCATTCAATTTGTAAGCAGCATGGTGCTACAAATTTGACTATAATCGCACACAGCAGTCAAAGATCTAGGAAGCTGAACTTATTCAATATCAAAAGCTACGGTTAGGTTTTGAATCTCTGTAAAAAAAAGTTAGTATTTCGATCGTCTTTTCCAGGCAAACAGCACCTCATATATCCATGTGATTGGCACAACACAATCTTCCAGTTTCCTTACTCGTTTTTATAACACACTAATAAGCAAGTTTACTAAATACTTACACTGATTGTAGCAATAATATTCTAACTTTCTTGAATGAGCAGTGTCGGTATCGAATTGATGTAGAAGATTTTTATCGTTCATCCATTAGAATTCAGTACGTCTTTATTCTACCATTTCAAATATTTCTATGAACTCAAGAGAAAAATCGATGAAAGTTCAAACTTACCGAGGGTTTTGATCTTTATGTCCTATAAGTGTGGCTTAGAATAAGATGATCGCATTTCATGCGGAGAAGTTGGACATTCCATCTCAAAATGAAGTATCCTGGATACAAGGATGCAAGGCCCATTTGGCTGGAGCTGTAGAATACACCGACTGTATATCTGCAGATGGTTAAGACCCTCACCTCCACAATGGTTGCCTTGGATATGACACTAAACAATCTGATGATGAGGCTCCAGTAATCTTGGACTTTTGGGAAATGTGGAGTACTCTTTGATTGCCATTGCTCCCAGATCCACTCTAGCCCAGAATGGTAGCACCTGATTACGTCCTATTTATGGGTTAAGTAGAACTGTTTGACATTTAAACTGTGTACAAACAAATGACTTACGCCAAATCGAATTGCTTGAAATAGAACCGTTTGATCATTTAACTGTGTGTAAACAAATAACTGGTATTTCATTGAACTGTTGGTGATACATAGCAATACTAGGAAGTATTTAAATTTATTGACTTATGTTTACAAATCAAATATTTTTAATAAATATTTTTAATAAACAGGATTTGACATTAAATAACCTACAATGACTGGTATGCTGTAAAACCAAACCAAACCTAAGTAAACTAAACTGCATCTCATGGTTAGGCACCAGTCCATTACTCCCAGGCCAACTCTGTAGAAGTAAGGGACCTATTAGGGTCCCATATATAGGTCAAATCAGTCTGTTTGAAATTCGTATTGAAAATCCGAAAACTAAGATTTGTCTTTGATAGGAATACTTTAGATCAAATACATTTGCAAGATTTTAAGAAAATGCAAAGGAAAATTGAAAATATTGTTCTAATTGTAATCAAACATTTGGACAACCCAGTCAGCTGGGGTTGTATAATGCACCAACTGCATCTCTGCAGAAGGGTAAACCCTACTTCTTAAAGGAGTGTCTGGAATAGAAATAAAATACAAATGTTTTATCATTTACTATACTTGAAACATTTTAACTGCAAACCCCGCTCCCCAAAGGAGTGTCCTGGATATAACACTAAACTGCGTCAGATGGTGAGGCTCCAGTCCTGGAGCTTTTGGGAATCTGAAGTAGCCCTTTATTGCCAGTTACATTATGTGGTACTATCTGTAAGGGTCCAATCTATGGATAAAATAGTAATGTTTAAACATTTACTCAACTTGAAACCATTCAAATATAAGCAAATGTACGATGTTACATTGAAGTACCAGCGTTATATAAACTATTTAACGGTGTGCAAATAAAGCTATAAGAGTTAGATAGCAAAATTTGAAAGCATTTAGCTGTGCGCAAATAAAACTATTAGTGTTAGATAGCAAGATTTAAATCCATTTCACTGTGTGCAAATAGAATTAGTATTAAATTGCAAGATTTGAAACCATTTAACTGTGTGCAAATAAAATTACTAATGTTAGATAGCAATATTTGAAACCATTTGCTGTGTGCAAATAAAATTATTAGTGTTAGATAGCAATATTTGAAAGCATTTAACTATGTGCAAATAAAATTATTAGTTTTTGATAGCAATATTTGAAAGCATTTAACTATGTGGAAATAAAATTATTAGTGTTAGATAGCAATATTTGAAAGCATTTAACTGTGTGCAAATACAATTATTGGTGTTAGATAGCAATATTTGAATCCATTTAACTGTGTGCAAATAAAATTACTAATGTTAGATAGCAACATTTGAAACCATTTGACTGTGTGCAAATAAAATTATTAGTGTTAGATAGCAATATTTGAAAGCATTTATCTGTGTGCAAATAAAATTATTAGTGTTAGATAGCATTATTTGAAAGCATGTAACTATGTACAAATAAAGTTATAAGTGTTGAATAGCAGTGCTTGAAACCAATTGGCCGTGTGGAAACAGATGAGCCTTAGCAAGTTTTAAAAAGTTCCCTACAAGCTATTCATTTGCAAATGATTTTAATGAATAAACAGTATTTGACATAAAATAACTATCAAGGATTGATATACCATAAAACTCAACTAATCAACAAACATTTGGAAATGAATCAAGTTTCGTCTTTAAAAAACGCATAATGAGTTGATATGCCGTTATAAAACAAGTTTTCCCTTTGGGTTCATTACAAGCATTAGCAATTCATTCGTAGAACGAATAGATAGTAGATATTTTTGAGTGCAAATAATAGAATAATATATCCTTGTGTAGTAGTTTTACTTGAAAGAGTTATGTTTAGATTGATAAATAAATAAATAAAACCCGTATTTATTTGACTATTTGGTCACAAACTTTTAATGTCAGTTTTGGCAGAAAATTAACTTCGATGTTTGAAATCTTTCTGAAACGAAAATGAAAATCTTCAAGCTCCCTGGTCACAATATGCAAAAAAAAAATCTTGCCTTTTCTGATAATAAACATTGCAAATATGCCTTCACTTTAAATAAATAACCTTCTTCTGTCTACCCAGCAGAAGGAAAAGAAAATTTAAAGGCTCCAGCTTCATGGGCCGTCCCAATAAGCAGTACTTGCTCCATCAGTTTAAAATGGTAAGGGCCTGGATTTTTGCCCGGCGCCTGGGGCGTTATGATATATTTGCATCACATCTTCATAGGCTTGCTTCCAGCGGGCTTCTCACAGTTACTGGAGGCGCTATAAACGTAACAATTATCGTCTAATGAAATAGAATTGGCAACCCAAGTTTGAATACTGTACAAGTCTTTTTGCGTATCACTTCGTGCCTGTGCCATTGGGAAAGGCATTAATCTAACTCTTCTTCACTCAGCAAGGTGTAAATAGTAGCACAGGGTTCTTTAACCTTGGTTAAGCAACCAATGTAGGAGATGGAAAATTCTGAATTCAACCCATGTGTAGTCATCTAAACATGTTAACTTTGTTTCACATACTGCTAGTGGCGGAGAGGTTGGGTAAATACATGCATTAAAATGATCTTGAGTGACATGCCAGAAGGAACAAACATATACCTGAACTTGAACCCTGACTGCTGACAGCAAAGAAAAATTCGCCATTAATATTGTTACAACTGTGCAAGAAAATATCTGAAGAACCACATTATCGCAAGTCGAGTGAGAAATACATCTAGCATGCTTTTCGACGGACTATTATAATGATAGATAAGATGCGAAAGGCTAGCCTAACGTGAGAAGAACAGGTGATGAAACCGTATCATGGGAATTCCAGGGTAAGAGCAAGGGACGAACGAAAACACAGCGAATGATTTCAGCTTGTTAAGACCAAACAGGTCCTCAGCAGTAATTAAAAGGATTCTTCACAAGCTAGTCAGCGTGCAAAGTATTGATCTTTCTTTGGGTTCTAAAGGGTAATTCTGTCTGTAAAGATCACTTCATGAATCAAATAACAGTATTGCATAGTGATTTTGGGTCTCTTGCAAAGCTATGTCCGTACTCAAAGATGAAATGAAGATCAACGCTAAATAAAACTCATTATATCCTCAAGGCGGCGTAGTTCTCAAGTAAAGTGGATCCACTCTTGTCAAATCAGGACAAATCGATAAACTTATTCCCTGAAACGGTGCAATTTCATAAGGTTATCCTTTAATCTTTATAGTGTTCTAGAATGTGTTCACCACCTACACGATAATACCTGTCTACTCGAAATTATCTATAAGAAATAATCTGTTAATTATTATTAAATTAACACCAAATATGCTTAACATGTTTTAGTAATTACAGTTAAAACGCGCTGCCAGGCAGTTTAAAAAATGCATTTGGTGCCTTGCAACTCAGTGTTATCTGCTGCTTGGCAGAGCGTTCAGTGAAAATAATGGTTCCTAGTCCAGGGCATATCTGATGAGGGGTGTGACTAGACACCCAGGAGAGCGAGATATAAAACTTTTCAAAAGGTCGATGAGCTCTCATAAAGCAGGCACGAGTGTTTATTTGCCAGAAACGTTTCTTCGCATGGAAGCTGGATATTGCTTTCCTTTGTGATCAACCCTCCACCAGCTTGCCTCTGAATTTAGGTAGCTTTCTAACCGGGACAAATCTTTATTCACCTAAATTAACTCGCGCACATACAGTTAATTCTGAGAAACCATCATCGACCATTGCGATGTATAGTGAACAACTAGTCACAACGTTTTGGCAGTTAAACTCTTTGACCTTCTTCATATTTGTTAACGTTCACGGAATTCTGCATTGCTACAGAGAGCAAGTAAGTGGCTGGTCCAGTCGGCTGGGGGAGGGAGGCTGTAGAATATACCAACCGTATCTCTGCAAAGGGATAAGACCCCAACCACGCCAGTGAGTTTCCTGCATATGACACAAAACCATCTAGCCCAGTCGGCTGGGACTGCAAAAGGCACCGACTGCATCTCTGCAGAAAGGTAAGACCCACTCGCTCATGGGGAATGCTGAGTACCCCTTCATTGCCATCACTACCAGATCCACTCTGGTCCTATCTATGGGTTAAATAGGACTAAACAGTGTAATTAAGCTAAAGTGAATTGCTTGAAATAGAATAGTTTTTACATTTAAATATGTGTAAACGAAAAACTGAATTGTCTGAAATAGAACTGTTTATATGTATAAGAATGGATTTCGCATTATATGACCAACATAGGTTGATATGCCACCAAACCAAACCAAAACAAGTTGGTCACAGTCTGGCAAGATTTGTGTTTGGAATGAAAGTAGAGGCGTATCACTGAAATCTATACGTGTAAGTTGCTATTGATCAAATTTATCGATACAATGAATACGGGGTCAGTTAGGCGGTAGTTAAATGCATTTCAGCACAAGCAACAACGAAGTGAATGATAAAACAGGTTCAACGTAGCTAACCATCCATGAAATAAAAGGCGCCTTCAACAGCTCGTCAGCGAAAAAAGAGTAGTTGAGAGATCGACTATACGGAAAATATATTTCTATCAACATTGCCATTATGACTTACGTGAAAAAGTGGGTCACCTCCACAGGTTCAGTTTTTTCTCTTTTTTTAAATACTTTTAACAAGCGTAACTTGTAAGCTTTTGTTTATCGTCGGAGAAAAAGCATAGCCAGTGAGTTACTATCAAAAATGCATTCTGTAACTGGAAACTTACTCTATCTAACGGTCTTAATGCGCTCTCTACAGCTATCGTTGTGTTAGTGAAAATAAATTGAAAGCTTGACTTTCGGATCGTTTCTCTTTTGAGCGCATCATTGGCGGAGACTATGTGCAAAAATAGTGTTTTGTAGCTGAAATTGTAGCTATTATTGTGCTCCGTCTATTTGGTGTAGTTTCCATGAAAATAAATTGGAAGTTTTACTTTCGGATCTTCTCTCTTATGTACACACTAATGGCAGTGACTACGCGAAGAAAAAGTATTTTGTAGCTGAAAACTGGTTCAATTCAACGTTGTTATTGTGTACTTTGCATCTGTTTAAGTTTATGTAGAAATAGATTAAAGACATTACATTCGGAGCGCATAGTATGTCTATAAAGTGACGTAGGTTGGTTGTTTGGTTGTTTTTTTTTTTGTTTTTTTGTTTTGCGTATCAACCTTTGTAGGTTATTTAATGCCAAATTCATTTTTAAACAAATAACCAGTTCTATTTCAAACAATTCAGTTTACCATGAGTAGACAGTTTAATCGTCAAAAACATTTCTATTTCAAGCTATTCAGCTTAGTCAAACAGTTTTAATTCAGTTTAGTATAAGTATAGATTTTTTTTACACACAGTTAAATGTCACAACAGTTCTATATTAAACAATTAAGTTTAGAGTAAGTCCATTTTCAATATAAAAAACAGTTCCATTTCAAACATTGCAGTTTTGTTCTATTCAACCCATAGATAGGACCCTATCAGGTGCTACCACTCCGGGCCAGAGCGGACCTGAGAGCAATGGCAATGAAGGGGTGCTCCGCATTACGCAAAGCTCCAGCATCACTGCAACCTCACCATCAGATTGTTTAGTGTGATATTTTGGACACTCGTTGGTGGGGTCTTACCCCTCTGCAGAGAAGCAGCTGACTGGGCAAAAGTGACGCTTTATTTATAAGTATATGATATAACAAGACTAGTGATCAAAATAATTTAATATTCAAAAACAATGGCAGTAATTTTCCAGCGAGCAAGAAATCGCCATTTTTATCGTGTTTCTGTCATCCACCATTAAGTCCAAGAAATTCTTAACGTCTAGGAGCAATGTTTATGCCAAGATCATTTCTTTGAATGGCCAGTAATAATGTGTGGCTGTTGATGCATCGTTTGAGATGAAAGCCTGGGGTGAGGGTCAGATGTTGGCACAAGTTCTTTTTCTTTTTCTGGCAGTTCATATAGGCGAGAAGGAATGCGTCATGCAACGATAGACACCTTCATTGATATTATGTGTGAAAGTCATATCAAATCACAGGACTTCGCAGAACATCCGATCAATCACTCTCGACCGTTGTTAAAAACCAGTGCTTGGAAGGGAATCAACTGCTGTCATTTCTGTTCGTTGGTTTCTCTTCTTGAATTGGATAGCTAATTGACCATCTTAAAGTCGCCCTTGGCACGAAGTCATAATTCATAACTTTTTTCGGATAATATAGGTAATATCAATGATACCACACCGTTTTATAAAAATAGTACAAAACATATCTCTTTAAATAGATCTGTATTAATTACCACTATTTTATTGGCCCAATCAGCTGGAGGGGGGTATAGAATACACCAACTGCATCTCCGCAGAAGGGTAAGACTCCACCAATGAGTGTCCTCGAAATAACTCTAAAAAATCTGACGGTGAAGCTTCAGTAATATTGGAGCTTTGGGGAATGCGGAGTACCTCTTCATTGTCATCGCTTTATGGTCCACTCTGACCCGGAGTGGAAGCAGCTGATATCTATGGATCAAATAGAACTATTTGACATTTAAACTGTGTATTGATGCTAATTTGAATTGTTTGAAATAGAACTGTTTTTATATTCAACTGTGTGTAAAATCAAAAACTGTGTACTTATACGAAACTAAACTGATGAAATAGAACTATTCGATCATTTAACCGTGTGCAAACAAATGACTGATATTAATTGAATTGTTAATGATACATAATAATACTTCGAAAACATTAAACTGTGTGCAAACAAACGATTAATAGTAAATGGAATTGTTCGTGTCAGATGGAAATAAGTCAAACTATTTAACTGTGAAAAAAGAGCTCAGGTTCGTTTAAAAATGTAATCCACAAAATGTGTTTAGAAATCATATATTTAATACATATGTATAAAAAGGATTTAGCATTAAATAACCAACAATAGTAGATATGCCATAAGAACGAACCCAACCAAAGCAATTTCATTTTGTATCCATTGTTTTTATTTTATTTAATTTATTTCAGTTAATCATTTTTGTAAATTCCAGATTAGCCGATAAGAGTTAAGATATTTCAATAAAATATTTCTGGAACATATTTTTCGACGATTTTATATACAAGCGAATTCACCTAGCGTATTGCGGCTTCGTGTTCGGCCCAGCAGGCGGCTTGCTTACTTTGCGACAGGCTCGCAATGCGCACGACCTTGGCCGCTCAGTGAAGGACCCACTGCGCTAGCTATCTCACGACAGAAGACTTGAACTATCAGAATAAAATCTCATAGACATTGTCTCCTCGCAAAATACCCATGAATATTTTTAGTCTAAAAAAAGTATTTTTTTCTGTAATTTCTATATTCAATCAATGGTTTACCTTAGCTCAACCATAAAAGTAACATTCATTACAACTTTGGATACTTTTTACAATCTTGCTTCTTCAGATGACTTTGGTCTGGTTTCTTTCTTTTAACGGCATATCAACTTTCGTGGATTATTTAATAGCAAATCCACCCTTGTAGAAGTATAGTAGTGGTACAATTTAATCCATAGCTCAGCGGACGTGACACTCAGAGATGTCACAATAGCCCAGATGGGAAACGGAGGCTAGCGTGTGAGAATGACGTCACGCACTGGAAGTGTGCGGAGGATTTTGGGAGGTTTTGAAAAAAATCACTTAGTAGAGTTGAGACCTGCCTCTGGAGAAGACGGTTGGTTTTCGCTAGCTCGCGAGGTCTTGGGCGGGTGCCGCACAAGATGTGGGGGAGGCAGATGAAAAAGCCAGAATAGAAAGATTGTGCCTCTCTCTCCTTATGTCGAAAAACCTTTAAACTCAAAGGTAATAAAAAGTTTCGTACCTGAACAAAGAAGTCGTTACGTGTTTTTCGAATTTCGAGATTCCTATGTTCTATCTTTATGGATATTCGATGTACATTTTACACATAGCCATATCATGGCTATGGTACAATTATCTTGTCTAAGGTTTTACTTACCAATGCTTGTTCATTCGGTTTGCGTCGACCAGATTTAAGCAGTAACTCATTATTAATCTTTTACCGAGGACTACTTAGATCTTCCATCTTGGAAATTACTTCCTGCCCAAAAACATATTAACTATTACATTTTTAAAGATTCGCTTCATGTATTGCGACATATATATTACTTATTATCAGTTACTTTTTAGCTAGTAATTTTTACCTTTTGCCTAGTTATCTAAAACTTTTTACACGTCGCCTTTAATCTTTTCTATCTTTACTTTTTTATTTATCGATCCACTGTTGATGACTGGGCCATTAAGAGGAAAAAGTTTTAAATTTTTTTCCTGACGATATAAGCTGTTCTATATATGCATATATGTATATTTATTCAATGTACTCAGTGGCATTAGTGAGCTAAAACAAGCGTCTATCTGAACGGGATTTTCCTTTGTATTTCCACGGAAACTACGACCGATTAGACGGAGCAAAATCAAACCATTAGATTGAGAAAGTTTTCAGCTAGAACACCCATGTATTTATGTATTAACGAATTCTTCCATACGTGCAGGATGCGACACAAGGTCAGTTTAAAAAAAAATTACAGGTTTGAATAGAGAGTTTTCTTCTAGGCCGGTTTTGATATCAAGGTTTAAGAGCCTAGTCTGCCCGATGTTTTACCCTTAGGTGAATAGTTGAATGCATACTTCTCCCTAAGCCATTAGTGCTATGTGAAATGCAAAAAGCCTCATACAGGATTCGAACTCGGGTAAGTGTATCCATTTCCTAAAACAATGACCATGACTATAGCAATGCCTCCTTATATATATATATATATATATATATATATATATGTCCAAAAAACAAGAGTTGGGAATGATTCTGTTTGATAATATATAAAGCGATTCTTATAAATCTCATGGAGTGCTCAATGTATGATCATTTATATACAAATTTCTTACAGAGCAAATTTCCATATAATTAAAAAAAAAACCCAACAGTCATTACATTTATTTCAACTGGCAGCTTTATAAAATCATCCAACCTCTTCAGATTGCTATCAAACAATAGAGAGAATTTTTTAATATATTTTTCAAATAACTCTTTTTCGTTTAGAGAGAGAGAGAGAGAGAGAGAGAGAGAGAGAGAGAGAGAGAGAGAGAACAAAAAGTAATGGTATAGAAATTAGACAAAAACTGATGTAATCTAATTGACTGACGTCATATATCCTTATGTATCAAAAATATTTTTAATCTTATGTATGTAAAATCTTTACACAACTCACAAAACCTTCACTAACGGAATTCTTGTCAATGAATTAATATCTTTTATTTTAAGAAAAAATCTTTCTATTTATTTATTTATTTATTTATTAAGGAAAATATGGTGATAAATACGTTTACTATTATCAAATTTATCTTGTTTAGTTTATATATATATATATATATATATAATATTTTCATATTTTTATATTTTCATTCTGAATACCACCATTCCAATTACCGTTATTATAATTAATATTATTATAATTATTAATTATGGATAATTTTATTATTAATAATTTTAAGTAACTATTATTACAATAATTGCTAATTTATCATCATTATTATCATTGTTGGTGCTGTTGTTATTGCTATTATTCTTTTACTAACCAGGAAAGGAGTACCGCTTTCCCCGACTCATCGATGTCGTAGCTAATGAAAAAGAAGCCTTCAGGTCGCCCTCCATTAGGGTTCTTTATTGGTATCAAATTCAAGTTTTCTATTATTAACCTTTTCGTATGAGTTTAAATCTATCTTTATGGCGTCATTTACATATAAGTTCATTACGTTTATTCAATAGTTGGCTTATAATTTTGTATCTAATGATGCTTTTTTTATATAAGAGTGAATGTGTGTGTGCGTTTCTATGTGTGTGTGTATGAGTGTTGTTAAAACATTGCCATTCTACCCTAGTCTCCTCTTTCAAGGAGAGGTAACACTTGATAGGCAAAATATTACATCAAAGGGGAAGTAATTAAGAAAGTTCCTTTCTTTCAAAAACGAAAAAAGCCCCAGTCAGTCAATGAACGCAAAGAAAGAAAATTCATTGAAAGCAGACGAGATTTTTTTGCAGAAGAAAAAGATTTTACAAAGAAAAGAACCAGATAAGATTTTAAAGACTGAAAAGTACCGAGACAGATATTATGAAGCAATAGTTATTTTCCTCGAACGGAAAAAAAATTTCTTTAGAGTTAATGCTTTCAATTAATTTTCGGTGTGTTTTTAAAGAAAGGAATCGTCTACTAAAAGAATTGAAGACTGGGTTTTTTAATACCAGAGAAAAAAATAGGATTTTGGGGGGACATTTATGGGCTTTAGATTGTCATTGTTTACTTTTGAGATTTTCTGGTGTCTTGAAAAAAATTGTTTAATGAAATACTATTTAACCATAGGTTGGGTTCTCAATTTTTTCTAGCCCAGTCGACTGCAGCTGTAGAATACACCGACTGAATCTCTGCAGAAGAGTAAGATACCTCTACGACTGTCCTGAATATGACACTAAGCCATCTGAACGTGAGGCTCCAGTAGTTTTGGAAAATGCGGAGTACCCCTTCATTGCCATCGCTCCCAGGTTCACTCTGACCCAGAGTGGTAGCACCTGATAGGATCCTATCTATGGGTCAAATAGAACAAAATGTGTGCAAACAAATGATTGATGTTAAATTGTGACTGTTACATAGATATACTTGAAACCATTTAACTGTGTACAAAAAAAAGAGCTCAAGGTCGTTTTAGAATGTTATTTACAAAGAGTGTTTACAAGTCATTTATATATATATATATATATATATATATGGTGGGGTATGGGTGTGTGTGTTTGTGTGTAAAGAGGATTTGGTATTAAATAATCTAAAATGGCCGATATGCCAAAAACCCGTCCAAGCCCAAGCTCGATTTTCTCGAGTTTTAATGTTTAAATTGACGTTTTTATTAACTAAATCTTTCAAATTAATTTAGTATTTTCCTTAATAACTGCATCAATGAAAGGTTTGATTTTTTATAATCTGTTGTTATAAACTGAAATATTTCATGTGAATATGTGTGTGTGTGTGTGAGCTATCTAAAGTTGCACCCAGTCTGTTGGGGCTGTAGAATACACCGACTACTTCTCTTCAGAGGTGTAAGACTCCCAATGAGCGTCCTAGATATGACATTAAACCATCTGATGGCGAGGCTCCAGTTCTGAAGTTCTGGGGAATACGAAGTACCCATTTCATTGCCGTTCCTTCCTTGTCTCCTTTTTCCTGGAGTGGTAACACTTCATAGGTCAAATAGAACTGTTTGACATTTATACTGTGTGCAAACAAATGACTTTTGCTAAATCGAATTGTTAGAAAGAGAACTATTTGATCCTTTAACTTTGTGTAAACAAATAACTAATGTTTACTTGTGACTATTATATAGCAATACATAAAAATCATTTAACTGTATGCAAATAAATTATTGATAGTAAAAAGAAATACTTGAAACCATTTAACTATGGGCAAAAATGAGTTGGGGCTCGTTTGAAAATGTTATCAAGAAAACATGTTTACATATAATATTTCATAAAATGTATTAAGATGATTTGGTATTAAATAACCTACAATTGTTGATTTACCATAAAACCTGTAATAACCTTACCATAAAACCTGTAATAACCTTACCATAAAACCTGTAATAACCTTACTGAATGAGAAATAACTAAAACGGAGTTTGGAAAATAAATGAAAATCTTTATAACATTAACAAAATCGAATATTCGCCAACAGCCTGTAGAAGGTACCAACAGCTAAGGGTCACTACTAAGTCAGTAAAAATCGGTATTTTTCGTTCATACCACCGATTGGACGAGTGTGGCACAAGGCTTTTTTAAGTGGGTCCGACACAGGGCCGTAGCCCAGACACGCCCGGCGGCTCCAAAAATGTCTCTGGCTCCATCGGCATTCCTCTCGGGCGCTAGGTGATAAACTTATCCCCTCCTAGAAGGGTTAGAGCCTGGGAGGTGGGCAGCCGCCTGAGGCTCGAGAATGCCGGTCTCGATGCGCCCAACATGAATGCCAGCCTACCGGAATTCATGTCAGACGGCCTTGATCGACTACCAGCGGAAACAGGACATACCCGACCAGATCCGTGTAACGACCGACACGGCCGACCTAGGTGTGTCCCAGCCTAGGACTGGGAGGAAATCTCAGTCAGCATAAGTCGGTATTTGTCTTCCGTGCCACCAACCGGACACAAGACCTTTTTTAGGAGGGTCCGGACGCAGGGCAGTAGCCCAGACACATCCGGCATTCCCAAAAAATGACACGGGCACCCGGTGATGAACCTAACTCCTCCAAGGGGGGTTAGAGACTGGGAGACGGCCACATGAGGCTCGTGGATGCCGGTTTAGGTGAACCTCGACCAACTGTCAGCTGACCTAGAACACACTTGACCACAGTCACTCTCCTCATAATAGTGTCCAACATAGTTATGTGAAATGGGATATACCCATTAATGTTCACTGGTAGGGTATATGAAAAACCCTAAACGCACAAACTAATTACTTAATGATATTAGTCTTTTGTAAACAGTCATTGCTTCAACTAACTATTCTTAATACAACTAATTTGCATGTAGTTATAAGCTTTCTTGTATTCTTAACTCATACATATAATTTTCAACCAATGGTTTCATGCCTTCCTATTTACAAAAAATTTACAGACAGATCTATATGACCCATAAATGCGTACTATCACAATGGGCCAGGATGGACATGCGATTAATGGCAATGAATGTGTTACTCTACGCTCCCCAAAAATTCCAGAAAGCGAGCCTCACCACTTTCCGTAGTTTAGTGTCCCTATCTACGATACCATCTTTTTAGAGTTGGTCTTACTCTTTTGAAATAGATACATTTTACGCAATCGATACAGTGGTGTATATATATATATATATATATATTGTCATCCACATTTAGACTATTCCTTGTATCACAACTCTTCTAGATACTTTTAGCTGAGATCGAAACGCGGCTGACTTTACGTCAGGAGGACATCTTATCCCTGAGCCATCGTTATTCTCAACGTAAGTGATGAAACTTTTTATATATACCTTTTTATATGTATATATCAACAACTTGGAATGCTTAGTTCTTGAGGAGAGCTGTTACAATTCAGTGTATGTGGCAACTGGCAAATTTCCCCCATAGAGAGCTCAACCTACGGGGCGGGGGCATATATGTATTGTCATCCACAGTTGAATCACAATTCTTTAGTGTTGCTTGACCGGCGAGATGCTTCAAGCTGCGATCGAAACCCAGCTGACTTTACGTCAGTCGGACATACCTTTCTACATATACGTTATCAGCTACCAGGAGTGCTCAATGTATTTCATTGCTTGTCTAGTTTTTACATCTGGTATTTCTGCGATTTCATAGTGAATAAAAGGTTTTAGTTTGTTTCTTGTCTGTAGACTATTTTATAAGACATTATCCCTAAAGGAGAGAGTGCTCGTTGCGTAGTGGCTAACGTGTTGAACTGTGACAAGCCACAGCTTGGAAGATTTGCGGTTTTATTTCATCAGAGAGATCAAATTTCCATGAGTCAATTGCAGTTCACGCCTTTGCTATGCTATGTTGACACCACTTTCAGTAGATGAAATGTTACTGTTGTGGCATGTGAATTGGCCTACTAATCCCAGAGGCTTGCCGCTTAAAGTAGAAATGAGTACTTTTGATTTAAAGCTCTCATAAACTGTGTTTTAATCGTGCTTACGTTGAAGCCTGTACCTCTTCTCTGCAGCATAAAGTACTTTTAAATTAGTATCTTCCGGTCAAAGAACCATCACAGCAAATATATATATATATATATATATATATATATATATATATATATATATGATCCAAGGATTATCCAATATGAGTGCTCAATACTCATGGCTATTGATGTATAATTAATTTAGGATTAATCAATTTTTTTAATTATCAATTTATTAATTTGGGATTAATGATACATCAATACTCAGCATTTCTTAATTTTTTTCTTGACTAATAAATGGATGAAATAGATTATGTCAAACTAAAAAAAATAAACAATTTTTTTCAAATTGCATTCTCGCCGGAAGCAAGATCAAAGCATCTTATTGAAATTTTGAATATCTCATCTGAAGAAAGTTTTTATAAAAAAAATCTTATAAGTTAAACTTATGGGAGCCTAAAATAATTCAGAAGAAAGTGATTTTTATCTTTTTGTCTTTATATAATATCGTAAAGTTGGACGGGTTTCGATCCCTGCTTCGAGCGTCCTGCGTGTCTAGTCACACTGAAGAGTTCTGATAGAACGAAACAGTGTGTCTGTGGATGACAATATATACGCTCCCTCATGGGGTTTGAGCACTCTGGCGAAGGAATTGTCGACCGGCGCTCGCATAATGCAAAGCTCTTCGAAAGAATTGAGCACTCTGGTAGCCGATTGGGTATAAAAAATGTAATCAAACGGCTGCTGTTGCTAAAATAAATACCTTAAAAATTCCCTTAGCCAACGTGGTCCGCTTGTTGGCCGAGAGGTCTGAGACTTAATCCAACGTAAAGTTGGACGGGTTTCGATCCCTGCCTCGAGCGTCCTGCGTGTCTAGTCACACTGAAGATCTCTGATAGAACGAAACAGTCTGTCTGTGGAGGACAATATATATATATGTACACCGAATCCTGTTTTTAAGAAAGAAAAAGTATCAGTAGTATTTGACAGCCAATATTTATTGATTTTTACCTTAGCTACTACTGCGTGTTTAAAAGAATTTATATCATTTTTTAATCTAATTACTTGACCAATTCTCATTGAAATCATCTCTGCAATTGGGTAAGACTCTCCCAACGAGTGTCCATTATATAACACTAAACAACCTGAACGGGAGGCTTCAGTAAATCTGGAGAATGTGGAGTACCGCTTTATTGCCATCGCTCCGGGTGTACTCTTACCCGGAATGGTAGTACTTAATTGGGTTCTATCTATGGGCCAAACAGAACTAAACTGTATCCTTATGCTAAACTGAATTGTTTGAAATAGTACTGTTCTGACATTTAAATTGTGTACTTATGCTAAACTGAATAATTCGAAATAGAACTTGGGGCTGTAGAATACACTTACCGCTTCTCTGCAGAGGAGTAAGACTCTCCCAACGAATATCCAGAATATGACTCTAAACAATCTGATGGTGTTGTATAGCCATAATCATAACATTGATTTACGAACTTTAATGAACGAACTAACGAACGAATACACTTCTTTATAAAAATATCTCTCACACTTTATTCTCGATGTTTCTGTGGTGTATGTGAGATGAGTGGAGACAGGGACAGATTGCTATATTGACCCCATTTCTTCTCCTGACCATAGCATCACTTTTGCTGAATCGGGGGTCGCTGAGGGCCACATCCCTGAGTCTGCAAGGTGGGCCTCTCTCTGGCCTACCTGTTCCCAACTAATTCAACCTCCGCCGGCACCTGCCTATATTCTTTCATAACGCTCACTTGCTTCCGCTTCTTCTTTCGCTTATTTACACAGGTGCATCTCTAATTGACGACTCGGTCAAGGGTCAATATACAACAACAGTAAGGTTCCAGTAATGCTGGAGCTTTGGGGAATGCGGAGTATTCCTCCATTGCCATCGCATCCAGGTTCACTCTGGCCCGGAGTGGTAACACTTGATAGGGTCCTATCTTTAGGTCAAATAGAACTAAACAAGTACTTATGCTAAACTGAATTATTTGAAACAGAAGTGTTTTGATATTTTACTGTGAGTAAACAAAACTGTATTTGTACTAAGCTGAATGGTTTGAAAATTATATCAAAACTAAATTAAATGACCTGAAAAGGGTTGATGCTCCCTAAAACAAAACAAACCAACTAACAAATTTAGCAGTATGGCTAGAAACAACTCAAAATTCTAGGGGGTGTCCTCGTGGTGTAATGGTTATAGCGATGGACTGCGGAATCGTAGTACGCGAGTTCGTACTCCAGTCGCGCTATTACGTTCACTTTCGAGCAAATACTCATGGGAAAGATATGAACCCCCTTATCCTCCCAGCTATGGGTTAAATAGTACCACTACTGTTCTTCTAGGAGAATGGCTTTGGAATTAAATAACCTACAAAGGATGATATGCCATTAAACAAAAGAAACCAAACCATCAAAATTCTATGTTTACTGTTGAAACGTCTTTTCTCATCCCGTGAATGGCATTTCTGTATATGAAAAAAATGATCCTTAAACATAGAATTTTAATTTATCTTTATACATGCTTTTAAAATACGAAATCATTTGAACTAGAATTGGCCAAATTATTAGATAATTGAATTAAATCATTTTTCGAATATCCTATATGTAAATGATGGAATAAACATATTCATAGTAAATGTAAAAAATCTGTTGCATTATATCTAGTAAAACTTGTATAATTTACTATTTTATGACCTCAACTGATCTCAGATAACCTTAGAAGTCATTAAGGTTAATTTGTTTTGTTTGTTTTTGAGCATGACTTCATGCCACTATACGAGCCAAAAATCAAGTTCCCCTGGAATATCCGGTTGGCCGTGATCCTATGACAGACACCAGACAAACGTATTAAAATTAGCCAGGAGACTATAGACAAATTACTCCTGTTTTCATACACGATCAATCAAACTAGTCATTTATATGTACAAGTGACATCTATATAAATCGTTAATCTCACATTTACTCATTTTCATCTCTAAATGTTTCTGGCGTAAATCCTGCCTTATTCTATTTGATATAAATTTAAACAACGCCCCCGCCGGACACAATCTTTTATGGCTGTTAGTATAAAAATCCAAACATATCGCCTCATCGTAGTACAGGGTTAGTACTTGTCAAATATAGTGAAATTCGGCGAAAATTCGTTTGTGAGAAAACTTTGATGCGATGTATATAGTAGTCATTTTTTAAAAGGTGGGTATATTGAAATGGTGGCAAAGCGTGCTAAGGTCACCTGTTGACAGGCAACACTTTGTAAATAAGGATGCTTATATTCAAAAGGCCGGCTCATTGGTCTAGTGTGTAGAGTGTTCACCAATGGTCCGGAACATCTGAGTTCAGTCCCAGGTCGCATCACACCAAAGACTTTAAAGATAGTACTTGATGCCGACTTGCTTAACACTCAGCATTATAAGGTACGTATCAAGGGTAAAGTGGAGCAATCCAGGAAAGGAGTAGCGCTCTCCTCTACACCTCGGTCGCCAACTTTACTCACCTTATATCAAAAGGAATTTCAAAAATCGAAATCGGAATTTTCTCTTTATTCTAAAAATAAAGAATGTCAGTCGAATTACATTGTACGAGGATGAAACCTCAGTAAAATTTACGTGTGAAGTCAGTGTATGAGAACACAATAACGAGGTTGTCCGCGTGGTGTAATCTTTAAAGCGTTGGTAATGCGGAAGCGTAGTGAGCGAGTTCAAACTCCAGTTGCGCTATTACGTTCACTTTCGGACAAATAACTTAGGGAAAGGTATGAACACCCTTATCTTCCCAGCTATGAGCTAAATAGTACCACTACTGTTCTTCTAGAAGGAAGGATGGATTTATCATTAAAATGCCCTTGAAGGTTGATATAACCATTAAAAAAAAACAACAAAAAACAAAGAACTCAATAAAAAATCGTTAATTCAATGATGATTTATAGACAATTATATGACAATATGAACTTATATGACAAGATGACTTGGTTTTATGGCATATAAACCATTGAAGGTTATTTTAATGCCAAACCCGGTTTATTCATATATATTAGATATATATGATTTGTAAAGATAAGTCAAGAAAGTTAATAGTTCCAAGTTTACCAATAATTTGATTAAGCATCAAACATTTGTTTACACAGTTCGGTATATTCTACAGCTCCAGCTGACTGGCTATGTTCGTTTGAGTGTCGTACTACGATAATGACAAGATTACTCTGGATTGAAGTTTTGTGCCTACTTATATATATATATATATTATATATATATAATATATATAATATATATATGTGTGTGTGTGTGTGTGTGTCTTTGTGTGTGTGGGGGTGGTGTGGTTGTGTGCGTGGATGCGCTCAAAGCGTAAATGTTATCGTCGTAAGAAATGGAATCACGGCACAAATTCAAGCTCTAGACGAAACTGTTTACGTCTTGCCTTGCATTACTTCCATTGAGAAAGGCATGAATCCATCCCCCAGGTGTAAAAAATAGCATGGAAGATTAGGCTTTTTAGCTTTGGTTAGGCAACCAATGTAGGAGAATAAAAAATCTGACTTCAAACTAGTTTTACTTTGCATAAAAACTGATCTTTTGTCACATTCTGTTCGGGGACTGAGAATTGCCGTGGAAGTGACCGTGTTGTGATAGTTATCATCTAAGGAAACAGGTACGGTGACACGGGTTCAGATCCTGAACAAGTCTTTTTGCATTGCGCAAATACCTTTAGTAATGGTATGAAATCCAATAATGGGTAAATAGTAGTGTAGATCTTTTAGTCTTGGTTAGGCAAGCAGTCCTTGGAGAAGGAAAACTCTGAATTCAAACCTGTTAAACTCGTCTTAAAAATTGACCTTGTGTTACATCCTGTTCGTGCAGAGGGGTTGGGTTAAATACATACGTACCTAACATGCAACTTTATATTTTCCCTATAAGTATGTGAGATACCGTTTGCTTTATAAAACCAACTTAACTAAACACCATCGCCACCTCAAAGGAAATAACGACAATCAAATAAAATAATATTTTAAAAAATCGCAAGACGTTTACTAGTTTTCTGTCTCCCGACATTTGCATAAATTTGCATAAATTAGAAAAAAACAAGAAAACGTTATCGATTGTCGCAGACCAACAGAAATTAGTCATTGCGCTACTCGCATTGGCTGGAATCGTTTGTGCACTTGACCGTAAAGATTGTTATTTTCTTTTTGCCGGTGGAAACAAACTGAGGGGAAAAGTCTCAAAAGGTTAGAATCGGTTCATCTACGATTGACAAACTACTGTCATTTTCTGTTTAATATATACGCTTATATATATATATATATATATATATATATATATTGACTAACACTTCCTTACAGAAGAAAGCCACATCCTACATTCCGATAAAAAAGTAGCTGTGGATAGTATGTGACTTCTAAAGCCAAGTTCATTTTTGCTCATGTGACAAGGAAGATACGGTCTTTGTCGTTGATATTGCCCTCCTTTCACTTTCACGTGCCATCTCAAACTTCAGTAGACCTATGTATTTTGTCACAGAAAAGACAAGAGTTACCAGTAGCTTG
Source organism: Sepioteuthis lessoniana (assembly GCA_963585895.1). Lineage (NCBI taxonomy): Eukaryota > Metazoa > Mollusca > Cephalopoda > Myopsida > Loliginidae > Sepioteuthis > Sepioteuthis lessoniana. Next base: position 35,528,610 of record OY757923.1, on the reverse strand, counting down.
CTGCTGAATGACCTTTGTAAAATGAGTTTGCGATTGCTTGCCATCATGACACCTCATATGACGAGAAACCCAGCCTTTGGACAATAAGATCGACTACTGATGTTACAAGCATGTTTAAGCCGAAAAAAATCTTGAACTGAGGTCAAATCTTGTTTCCGAAATACCCGTTTCCAGATGGAGTGTTCGATTCTCCGTGCTGCAAATGCTTTCCAACCATGGTAGAACACTTTCTTAGTTGATTGATTTTCTATCTACTCCCAGCCACCACTTCTTTACAAAGCGACGTGATATTATTTTTTTTACAATATCCTAAAACATTTTATGTCTCGACAAGACGACACTCAAACACGTTGGTGCACGACTAAACAACATGTAAACACGTTGGTGGACGACTAGAAGACCACTTGATGAACGGTTTAACAGAGGTTTTTGATGATCTTGTTTTTATCATGAAATCAACTTGTTTTTCGGAATTTCCAATATCTGCTTCCGGAGCCTCAAAGTTGAATGAATATAAAAACATTAGTAAACTTAAATAGATAGGAAGCGATTCTGAATTAGCAAAAAATAACGTAACACTTTTCTCAACCAATCAAATATGTTCCTCCAAATATTGAAATCCCGTTTTGGGATCAGATTTACACAGATAAATAAGATTCAAATAGAAACTATCAGAAACAGAAGGATCCAGGTCACTTAGAACGACACACGAATTATACCGTATATAAATATATCACACAACTAATGCAAACACACACACACACACACACACACACAACATTAAAAAACTTGGAAAGAATTGAATAACTTATTAGTTTTACGTAACATTGGGAACATATTATTAAGAAAAAATATGCATTTTGTATATAAAATAAATCGTTTAATCAGAAGAGGCATCACGCTTCCTTTTTTTTTTTTTTTACTGATCTTTTATTCAACAATAAGAAGAAAATGTAGGTTGTATCATTTATTTTTTTCCGGTTTGGTTAATTACTTTGTTTAAAGGCATATCATCCTTCTTGGGTTATTTGATGTCAAAGCCATCTTTGTAGAAGAAATCAGGGTATAAATGGGTTCGTGCTTTTCGGTAGAATATTCGTCCGAAAGCGTGCGCAATAACGCGACTGGTGTGGGAAATCGTTTAATACAGGTTACTACAACGCCTCGAGGATTCCCTCTTTTTTTCCAGGCTCCATACTCCCCAGATACTTAGAACTGGAGGCTCATCATCAGTTATAGTTTAGTATCATAGTTATAGTATAGTAATTATAGTATCATAGTTATAATTATAGTTATAATTATAGTATCATAGTTATAGTATAGTATCATACCCAAGACATCGAAGCCCTGCCGACAAGGCTTCTATATAAAAATGTTTGTGGGAAACTGAAAGGTAGGATTGAACCAACAGTTTAGGGAGCTTTTTAACACATATGAACAAATAAGAAAAACATCAAGAGGGAAGTTTTCCTATGTTTTATACAAGACATTGGTGTGTTAAATCTGATGCTAGTAAAAGTTATTTCGTATAATGGTTAGAGTGTTCGCCAATGGCCTGGGAGATCTGGGTTCAATCCCAGGTCGAATCATAATGATGACTCAAAAATAGTACTTGACGCCTCCTTGCTTAACACTCAGCATTATAAGGTAAGGATCAAGGGTAAAGTGGAGCAATCCTGGGAAAGGATTAGCGCCCTCCCCTACACTTCTGGTGTTGTAGCTATCGAAAAGGAGCCTTCGGTCATCACCGACTATGATCGCCAACTTTACTTTTTTACTAAAGTACAAAATATCAGTTACACATTATAGTAAAAATCGGAAAAATAAGTCTGGAGTTTCATCAAGCTAAAACTTTATAAACTTATAACAATTTTTTCTCTCTATTACTTGATTAAGAGTTCCCTTCTTATTAGGGTATTTGGTCACAACTATGACTGGATCACAGGTAATAAATAAACCCTAGGTTTGGTGTAGCCACAATATATTATCCATGAAAAAATAAGAAATTGAATCATAATACAACGTAGGACCCAGATAAAGATTTGGTTGTCATGTATACCTATGCATGTAGTTGTGTAACTAAACACTGGCATATAAAAATTAAATATTCACACAATTTATTGTTTATCGAATCGCTCCAAAAGTTTCGTTTGGTTCGGTTGTGTTGAGTTAGGTTTTATTAATTATTAACCATTGTTGGTTATTAAATGCCAAATCTTTTTATACATATTATATATGGTTTGTAAACGTAAAGCTGGGAGATACTTTTTTAAACGAGCCAGAGATGATTTATTTGCATACAGTTTAATGGTTATACATATGATTTATAAGTCATTAATTTGTAAGTGTGTTGATACCTTGCCGATGGTAGCGCAGGAGGACGTAAAGATTCCCCAGAGAACTATCATCTCTGGGAAAGGCAAGATATGGACAAAACTCCTGTAGACTCCTTCACTCGAACTCAAAAGTGATGTACACCTGTGGACCCCTTCACATGGACGAGCAAAGGCAGGACGACCAGCTAGAACCTACATACAACAACTCTGTGCCGATACGGGATCTTGCCCTGACGACCTGCGGGAAGCAATAGACGATAGAAAAGGGTGGCGAGATAGGGTTCAGGGATATCCGTGCTGATGGCGTGACATGATGATGATAAATTTATAGGTAATTTTATTTTTGAATGAGTCAGAACTAATTTTTCTGCTCACAAATATTACTATTGTTTGTACACAGTTTAGTGGTTCCAAATATTCCAGTGAGAATAGTTATATTTAGAATCAATCATTTGTTTGTATTCCCTTAAATGATCTCAAATATTGCTATCTGATATAAATAGTTTTATTTCCACATAGTTAAATGGTTTCAAGAATCGCTATGTAACACTAATAATTTGATATAGGCACACATTTAAGAAGTTTCAAGTATTGCTAATCAACACTAATAATTCTATTCAACATGAATCATTCATTAGCACAAAGTTATTTTTTCCAAGTATTGTTATGTATAATTAACAAATCAATTAAACATCAGTCATTTGTTTACACACAATTAAATGGTCATACAATTCTATTTCCAACAATTTAATTTTGCACAAATCATTTGTTTTTACATAGTTTAAATGTCAAACAGTACTATTCGACTCATAGATAGGACTCCATCAGGTGCTACCATTTTTGCCATATTATATAGCCATCTCATCTTTCTTTCTCAGCCACTGGTTGTCCTTTCTTGCCGTCTCAAGTTGTTCCAATTCTTCAATGCGCGGATGCATGATAACGAATTTTTTTCTGTGCAAACATTTTTTATCACTCATAAACGTCTCTACAGTCGGGAATTAGCCAAACAATAGATGAAAATAGATGTGTAGCCTTTATCTGCTCCGGGCTAATTAATTCAAATTTTAATCGAACTTCTATATTTTAGAATCCGTTGGTAACCTGATTGAGATTATTCAAGTTTTTAAATTGATCTCAGAGTCATCACCTGCCAGTTATTTGACATTAACGGTTTCTGCTTTTGGGACAACCATTTTAATCTTTTTGAATCACTTATACTACCTCGCAAATGAACAGTTAATCAATTACCTATATTTCAGTTTAGGAAGCAGTATGAAGTGCTAGTCAGTATATGATCGTAATCTCCATTGTATCAAGAATTTTCGTGATTAAAAAATAATTTTTAGATCTGTGGATTGTCTTTTTAAATCTTCGTTGGTAAATGGTAACACCGACTGGGCTCTTTAGTCTGGAAGGAAGAAATTTCTAAATTCATACAAGTTAAATTCTGCTTAAACTGACCTTGTGTCGCCTCCTGTTCGTACGGATCGTTTAAGTAAATAAATACATAATTATTGTTTATTATTGTTTTCTTGATTAATCTGTTTTTTTTTTTTTATTGCTTTAAGGGAAAACTGTATTCTGCATTTAACATTATATTGTGATATATGTCTTAACATTCGTTTTCTATCGCTTCTTTTATGATCAGTGAAAATAATTATTTTGTAGAAAGCTATTATGATTACCTAGTTATCAAAATAAAACCATATATCTGTCTTGAAATTCTTAACAGCCTTGAACTTTTGATCATAAGTCCATAAGATTAATCCGCTGTTGAAATTTTCATTAGCATCTATAAAGGAAAATAATCAATCATTATAATTATTAATATGGTCCAATTACGACGCTAGGATGGCAAGTGATACCTCAGACCACAGTCAGTGTTGATACGCTGTATTAACAACTCCAGGTCATCATGTTCCCTCCTTAAACAAGACGTTTTATCAATATTCTGAAATAGGATGGTTGTTCCTGGCCCAATAACACCGGAAGTTTTGACATAAACAAGTGCCATGACGAACATATCTAACAGAGACACATATTTGGCTTGTGAGTAATCTTAAGTGTCTCGAAAAGTCGATCCAGGAACAAGCACTGACGTCCCAAAACTTCCAATGGAGAATGTATCACGACAGGTGCAATTTATTTAGTAGAATATTTATTAATAGCAATGTTTTGAAAATCCTATAAAGTCAAAATGTTTAAGTAAAGTACTGTTTATATAATAGAAATAACATTCTATGTTACATGTATATTTTAAATAATAGATTTACTTTTTATTTATTTGGATTTATTGAGTCGTATTTTTAAGTCAGAAAATATCGCTAAAATGAAGAAAAATATTTTGGTACGGAAGGAAAAGATAATTTTTGGATTCTCTGTTCATCAACCTTCGTGAGTTTTTAATGTCAAAGCTTTATTTTTTAAATAGTACCTTAATAATACGCATGGCTTCAAAAAGATGTTTACACAAAATCTACACCTTATGTAATAGCTGACGTACACGTCTACGATTGATAAGAGTTCAAATCTTGGATCAAGGCTGATATATTATGAATATATATATAATGTTTTTATATGTGTAAATGAGTTTGTATTGCATTTCCTTCTGTATATTTAGTGTTTGTGTATTATGGATATACAAAATGCTTCTTAGTGATTAAGGACTCGATTAAATATCCTCCCTTCCACAAAGAAACCAATTACAAGTGAACCTGAGCAGTACTCAAATTGGTGACCACTTAGGAACAGCCGACTGTATAAGCAACCTCTGTGCCAGACAAAGCAAAGTTTATAAATAACAAGATAGCAAAATATCCTATCAAGTTTTCGTAATCGATAGAGAATAAATTAAATTCCAAGATTTTATTCACGAAATCTCAATTATGTTTATATAAAGATTTGATCCAGAAAATTGACAATTATTTTATTTTACTTTATATTTTATCGTTTAGGGACAATCCACTTGAAGGCAGCAAATTCATTGGACGATATTTTTGGAGATGAACAAACAAAACAATTGAAAGAAAGTTCCTCTTTTTTTCTTTCGTATTTTTTAAAACTCTAGTTTTATATTTCGTCTTTGGGTTTTCAAATCACTTGAAGACTTAATTTTATCGGTCATCGCCAGACGTCCTAAATTCAGAGATCATTTCACTCAGATTATAGTTTTTACAATTTATATAAGTAAATAGTTATAACCAAGAATATATATATATATATATAGCAGTGAACAAGTCCTGGTGACAACACCCCACAAGACACCAACTATACAGACACTTGCCTCCCATCACGAAAACTATACAAGTTAGACGAACCAGACACACAGGACACTGCTGGAGAAGCAAGGACGAACTCATCAGTGATGTACTCCTATGGACCCCCACATATGGTCAAGCAAAAGCAGGACGACCAGCTCGAACATACATACAGCAGCTATGTGAGGATACGGGATGTAGCCCTGAAGACCTGCCAAAAGCGATGAATGATAGGGAGAAGTGGCGAGAGAGGGTCAGGGATATCCGTGCTGGCGGCACGACATGATGATGATGATGATGATGATTTATAGCAGTTACTTTATAGTTGCTTATAAAACATTGAGTAATGATATACAAGGTCTTTTCGAAAGGTATCCAGCAATTTTGAGAAAATTTGGAGCAAAGATAGTTTATAATCATTATAAAACAAATGGACGAATAAACAAGAAAACAAATGACGATGCATTGGACCTGATATCTCAGAGATGATGAAGAAAGACTGTTTGTGTCAAGAAAAAAAGGAGGCAGAGGATTCGCTAGAATTGAAGGTAACGTTGACGTATCGATACAACGACTCGAAGACTACATTACAAAATGCAGAGGAAGACTGATTACAATGATTAGAAATAATACACACAACACAAGGATCAACAGAACAAAAACCAACGGCAAACAAAAATGGGAAGAAAAACAACAGTATCGACATTTCATGCGATAAAAAAGTGAAAACTTGGACATTGCAAAGAATAGGAAGCCTAAGAAAGAAAGGGAATCTCTTCTACTACCAGCACAAAACAACGCCATAAGGACTAACTATGTCAAAGCAAAAATAGACAAGACGCAACAGAATAGCGAATGCAGGTCATGTGGTGATAAAAATGAGACGATCAATCAAATAATAAGTGAATGAAGTAAGTTAGGGCGAAAAGAGTATAAAACTAGAAACGACTGGGTAGGGAAGGTGATCTACTGGGAATTATGCAAGAAGTTTAGATTTGACCATACGAACAAATGGTACTTGCAGAACACAGAATCCGTCCTGGATAATGAGACGTACAAACTTCTCTGGGATTTTGAGATACAGACGGGTCACCTAATCACAGCCAGACTAACAGACCAAGTGATAGTCAAAAAAAAAAAAAAAAAAAAGAGAATAGTGAATTTTACCGTCTCGGTTGACTACAGGGTAAAACTAAAGGAAATCAAAAAGACAGATAAATACCTAGACTTTATTTGAGAACTTTAAAAAGAAAACAACTATGGAACAAGAAAATGACGGGGATACCAATTGTATTTGGCACACAAGGTACAGCCACTAAAGGATTGATACTGGGACTTGAGGACTTAGAAATAACAGCATTGTTGAGATTGACTAAAATATCAAGAAAAGTCTTGAAAACTTGCTGGACTTGCTGTAGCTAAGAATCCTGTAAAAAAACAATCAAGTAACGATAATGTCAAAAACTCTCAAATGAATGAAATACAAAAAACACGTTACTATAATAGCGGATTTTTTTCTTAGCAGTTTCCAATTACATCGCAAAAAAGCTTTGTGTGTAAGTGTTCAGAACAATGTGTTTCAAAATATTAAAATGTGTTCAAATAAATGTGTTTAAAAAATGAAAATGTGTCCAGAAATACGTGTTTAAAAAATAAAAATCTCTTCAGAAAAATAGGTTTAAAAAAATAAAAATTAGGAGATGTCTATTGTAACGACCTCCGCTGTATTTTACCTTGCTACCTGCTGTCTTTTTTCGAAAGTGCAGAGTTTTCGTCTCCCTGACTTCCTAACGAAACACAAACACACGGTTCGCCACGTCAGTGTTATTTCTTAGTTTGATACGACTCATGGTCTCCATCAACCAGGATGGAGAGATAGAGATAAAGAAAGAGAGAAAGAGAAAAAGAGAAAAAGATGTTATATAGCCATGATGAGAGGAGTATATATATTAATGGAAGAAGAACGATCATAACGCTTTGTTATAAAAATTTAACTCTGTTTATTCTTTCTTTGAGTCAAAACTTTTCTAGTGTGAATGAGACAGACTGACATAGGCAGACTAAGATAACCTGTAATTTTGACACGTAACTACTACTTCTCTTGACCATACCATGCTGTGTTATCTTCAAGGCCCCACAGAGTATTTCTTGTTTCTCGGCCGGGGATACTCAATCAGATACTCGCTGTGAGTCGCTCTGTGTGCCGCTGCCCCAGCGGGGTGCCCAGCCACTCGCTTGTTACTGCAAGCTGAGACTGACTTAAGACTCCCACTGACACCTGCCCGTATCTCACGTGGGCATATATTATTCAATAACACCCACACATTTCCGCTCAACCACGTGATTACTTCAGCTTATTTTCACAGGTGTGTCCTGTGCAGAGAATCTCTGATTGACGGTTGGTTGGCTGATGTTTGGGTTTTATGGCATGTCAACGTTTATAGGTTATTTAACGCCAAATCCATTTTTATGCAAATAGTCTGTTCTATTTCAAGAAATTTAGTTTAGCATTAGTACACAGTTCAATTGTCAAAAACATTTCTATTTCAAGCTATACAGTTTATTCAAACAGTTCTAATTCAGAAAATACATTATAGTATGAGTAGAGATTTTCTCTACTCACAGTTAAATGTCAAAACAGTTCTATAGTAAACAATTCAGTTAAGTGTAAATATAGTATATCAAAAACAGTTCCATTTCAAACAATTCAATTTAGCATAAGCACGCAGTTTAAATGTAAGTATACAGTTTAATTGTCGACAACATTTCCATTTCAAGCTATTCAGTTTACTCAAACAGTTCTAATTCAAATAATTCAGTTTAGCATAAGTATGCAGTTAGATCTATTTAACCCAAAGATAGGGCTCTATCAGGTGCTACAACTCCGGGCCCGAATGGACCCGGGACCGATGGCGATAAAAAAGTAATCTGGTTTACCCAAAGTTTCAGCATTACTGGAACCTCGCCATCAGATTGTTTAGTGTCATCTAGGACTATCATTTGGGTGGGGTCTTACCCCTCTGCAGAGGTCCAGTCGGTATATTCCACTGGGCAATACACAGAGTTAATGTCAAAACAGTTTTATTTCAGATAATTCAGTTTTGCATAAGTACACACTTTAGATGTCAAAGCAGTTCTATTTCGAGCAATTCAGTTTAGCATAAGTACACAGTTTAAATGTCTAAACAGTTCTATTTTAAACAATTCAGTTTAGCATAAATACGCAGTTTAAATGCAAAAAAAAAACCAGTAGAGTAAAGAAACTACGGTTTAGTTCTATTTAAACCATAGATAGGATCCGTTTCAGGTGCTACCACTCCGGGTCAGTGTAGAACTGGGAGCATTGGCAATGAAGGGGTACTCTGCATCCACCAAAGTTCCAGAATCACCAGAACCACACCATCAGATTGTTTAGTGTCATAAATAGGAAACTCGTGGGGGTGTCTTACCTTTTTGCAGAGAAGCAGTCGGTGTATTCTACAGCCCCAGCCGACTGGGCAATGATGTTCCGGGGCAGAGGCAAATCGCAAAAGAGAGACGGAGAAAAAAGAAACTTCTCAACTTGTCTAATTCAGCAGGTAAAAATTCTGACTTCGACTCTTAGGCCAGGAATTACACTACTTAACGGGTAAGTCAAAGCTCTACTCTGACGGCTGGAACCTACTCTGCCCTCTTCCCTGGACAAGAAAAGCTTTCATATCCATCGATAGGGTCTAAAATTCTCTAGAATCAAGAGAATTTCACAGCATTCAAGAAACTGGAAATTCATTGTCATTTCCTGTTTCTTTGTTATTTTTCCAGCGGGTAAACTCTTGCTTACTTCGACTCACAAAGTCGTTTCGTTCAACCCTTAAAACCGGCGCCAAGATTCTACCTAGGTACGGACACTAGCATCTATGCTTTTGACTTGACCATGATATATTATACTGATCTCATCTCTGCTCTGTGGGAGGTGGCTTATATTACAAGTGGCTTCTGTTTAGATGTTACTATAACCAACAAGAAAAAATTGCAATTTTTTTTCTTTTATAATAAAGCAGTTCCAATATATATATATATATATATATATATATATATTGGAAGAGTTTTATTTTATAAAAATGTATATATATAAATATACATATTGGTATAATGGGCACAGAATTCGCCAATGATCCGGAAGATCTGGGTTCAATCCCAGATCGAATCATAGCAAAGACTCAAAAATGGTACTTGATACCGCCTTGCTTAACTCTGAGCACTATAAGGTATGGATCTAGGGTAAAGTGGAGTAATCAAGGGAATGGAGTAGCGTCCTCCCCTACACATCGGTGTAGTAGTTATTGAAAAGGAAGCCTTCTGTACGCCCTCGATTCCGGTCGCCGACTTTATTTTTATGACTTATATATATATATATATATATATATATATATGCATATTTCTTAAACTCTCTCTCTCTCTCTCTCTAAATTTTGATAGCAAAATTTCTATGATGATACATTCTGTTTTCATCTCCCATTCTTATAAATTCTTCTCTGCCAGGATCAGAAAGGACAGCGTGACAATAGTTTCATATTCACATTTTACTTTTATTTTTTAGTGACCATAATTTCATCACTCGTGAAAATTAACGTGTAGTTAGAGAGAAAGATGGAACATTTCAACTGCTCACGCTGAGCGTCTCTTATTAACAGACTAGACAAACTTATTTCTAATTCTTGAACTGTTTTTGTCGCCTAACTAAAATCATCCAATAAAAGTCGTAGTTTTATACTGACTTTGAGTTCAATAGTTGTCAATCTTACTGCTATGTTTTACCACACGTTTAACGTCTCAGAGGTTATTTGAATGCTACACTACATGTCAAAAACAGATGTCACCGCTGTATTCGATAACATTACCCCAAAAGTGAATGTAATAGAGCGATTAGAAGTCGAACTTGCTTATTGCGATGTTGAAGTTCACCAAGGGGACTCACCTATAAAACGGTTGACTTTGAAAAATATATACTTGGTTTGATAACTCATAAATTGATATGCCAGCGTTATGTATTACTTGAGGAAACGAAAGAAATTATTTAAAAAAAAACATGTAGGAGTGAAGATTGTGAAGAGAGAAAAAGATGGAAAAAAAGGAAAAATATCAAAAATCCAACATGAAGCTAAGAAGGAAGAAAATGTAAGTGTAGAAAGCTAAAGAAAACAAGATTGATTGTCTAATTGATTTTAATGACATTTCAACCCGTCTTGGATTATTTTATGCCAAAAGGTCGCGTTTCTTCGACGTTCATACTTACAATTTTTAATACTTGTTTTGTAACTGTTTTTACGGATTGTCATATTCAGTACGAATAATTTCTTAAACAGCTCTCTGATAGCAAAATAGGAACCTGAAATGTACTACCATTTTGGATCAGAGTGGACTTGAGAGTAATGGCAATGAATATATACTCAACACTCCCCAGATCTTCAGAATCTGAGGGTGAGATTCCAGTAATCCTGGAACTTTGGGGAATGCCGAGTACCCTTTTATTGCCATCCCTCCGAGGTTCACTCTGGCCCAGAGTGGTAGCACCTGATAGGGTCCTATCTATGGGTCAAATAGAACTAAACTGCGTACTTATGCTAGGCTGAATTGCTTGAAATAGAAATGATTTTGACAACTAATCTGTGTACACATGCTAAGCTGAATTTTTTAAAAATAGAACTGATTACTATTTTGAAAATGGATTTGGCATTAAATAACCTAAAAAGGTTGATATGCCATAAAACCCTAACAATCAAACAACCAATCTTTTCCAATATTCAAAGCAGTTTTAAATATAATCACTCTTAAATTGGTTTTCATCGTGGGAGCACTACCCATGGAGCTTGTCTTTAGTTGGAATAGCCTGATGTAGCCCATCCCTCTCCAGGTCTACTACTGGTTTGACTTCAGTGTTTTTCATCATCTAGACAAGCTACTATACAAAGATTAAGGAAAAAACAGTCTGCTCAACTATTTATCGTTTGATGGATGAAAAATAGTTGGACTAATACTTTTCCGAAGATTATTAGCTCTATGACAAATGTAAAGAGCTTTGTTCAGGTTGCCAAATCCACTTCCAATGACACTTCGAGTGCCGCCAAAATCTTTCTGGCTTTGTCATACTAAATCTGACCAAGTTATGTTTTAAGATACTGAATGAAATGATTGAAACCAAAAGAACTAATAGCAAAATATATGGGCTGAGGAAACTGCATTTTCTCATAGCACCAGCAAGCCAATCAAATCCTTAACACATTAGCTAAATAAAGAACTGCGCGGAATCTGGTCTGAATTTTAACATGCATCAGCTGTGAGCCTATTTAGGTGTTTAATTAGCAAACAAACATCTTTCCTCATAATTAGTCCCGCGGTTTTTATTGGATTACAAGCAAGGTGAGACAGTACTGCTCATTCTTTCTCACACTTCACAAGCACACACACACACACCCACACACACATACACACACACACACACACACACATATATATATATATATATATATGATAATATTTTCAAAGCAATCATATGTTATCAGATCTTTTTTTAACGTAGAAAAAAATTAGAAATAAGCAACAGTTGTTGTGTTTGTACATACGTCATCACTTAGCAACTCTAGATTAGAGAGGATCTGTTAGTAGCAGTAATTAAGGAGTACTTCAAATTTCTCACAACTTCAGAACAAGGGGATCAACATCAGATCCAATTTAGTATTATACTTAGTACTCTCTTTTTTGGGGTGGGGGATCATTGAGAATGCAGTCGGCTTTCCGTACCATACCAACACGGTTCGCTTTGAAAATTATCAATTCACAAGGATATATTTTTCTTGTAACTATTCCTATTCAATAATAATCATTTGTTTGAACACAGCTATACCATTTCAAGTATTCTTGTCTAATATTGATAATTTGCAGTCATATGGTTTCAAGTAACTAATAATAATCCTAAGGTTTAAAGTCTTCCTAAATGATCTAATAAATATGCATACACCTGGTCCCCTTCATAGTTATATGATTAGCTGGTGTTAGTCATAAATACATACCAATGTAGAGGTACATTGACTACGACTAGGACCATGAGCACTTCTGGGGCTTTAATGGTTAGCAAGCTAGATTAACAAACCTATACGAGTGAGTTCGAGTCTCATTAGGTGCCCCATTCATTCGGCCTTGTGCCAAATCGAAGCAAAAAGCTTAGTAAATTACTACTACGACCATGAGCACCTCTGGTGCTGTAATGGTTAGCACGCTAGATTAGCAAACCTACACGAGTGAGTTCGAGTCTCATTTGGTGGCCCATTCATTCGGCCTTGAGCCAAATCGAAGCGAAGAGCTGCGTAAATTACTACACCTGCGACCGTCATTGGGTACCCCACTCATTCAGCCTTGTTCTAAATCGAAGCAAAGAGCTTCGTAAATTACATTACGACTACGACCGTTCAGTGTCGGTACGAACACACGTCTAGTACGGGTACGATTAGCTCCCTATTTGATTGTACTACATCTGTTATAGTAGCCAAACCTCTCAGCTACATCGATTAAATATATCCCTTCTCGGGACATAGGACTAAAATTTTGGGGAAGCAGGATAGCTTCCATAGTGTAGTCAATAACGTGTTAGACTGTGACATCGGAGTAAACAAGTTCGAACACCCCCTCACTGACTAATACGCTACGGAAAGGCATGAACCTTCTTATCTCTCCCAGATATAGTCTACATAGTATTACTATTGTTCTTCTAGAAGGATGGATTTAGCATTGAATAACCCCCAAAGGTTGATATGTCATTAATCAAAGTATCCAATCTTAATTATTCTATTTAATCATATTCGCATACTCTTATATTCTCATCCATAATGAATTATTTTGAAACAGATCTATTTATACACAATATTTCTTGATCTTCCATCTTTTGCAAATCTTTTTTTACTACTTGCTAATGAAAATTCAGCATATATCTGGCTATATTAAAGGAGGCGTTCGTGGCGTTACGGTTACCGTCGGAGGAAATGGACTCAGACTGAGCTCTTTAGCTTAGGTATAGCAACTAATCTAGGAGAAGAAAAACTATGAATCCAAACCTGTTAAACTCTGCTTAACAGTTGAACCTGTCACATCCCGTTTGAGCGTAGGGTTGTGGGAAATATATATACGTAGCTGACTATGTCAAAAAAAGAAAAAAAGAAAGAAAAAGGGATCTTCCCTAGTCAGTTCGGATATTTTGTCATTTTATACCCCAATGTGAATTTATCTTATCCGAAATGGCATATTTTATTATCTAAAAACCTCTAGTGACCTTAAAAAACCCGAAGACCAACGTCAAATAATCTCTACCTTGGTACCGAAAACCAAGCATATATAAATATATGAATATATAAATTGTAACACTGTTGGTTGTCACTAATTCACTTTGTTGGTTTGTGGCGAACTAAGTGTGATTAAATTTGGAGACTGCTGAATATCTAGGATAGAGCTATTATATAATGATAATAAATGAATAAAAGTCGCAGACAAACTCCCATGACATTTAATATATAAATCTAATATATATATTATATATATATATATATATATATATATATACATTATCATATCTGTTACGCCGCCATGTGCCCAGCGGGCTTGCAGGGTGCTGTTCGTTCCCGCTAAGTCCACCAGTTAACGCAGGGTACAGACGTTGGCTGTGGTTTGCCGATACTATCTAATGTCACAGATATCACCAACTCCCTAGCTGAACCACATTTTAAAGCCACCAGGTGGGTTATAGGTGAATTATTAAAAGTCAACACAGGTAACTGGCTACTTTTTTCCCTCAAATACGAGGTCTTCGACAAATACAATTCTTCCACAACAAAAAAAGGACTCTGAACTGCCGTGTTTTGGTTAACAAGATTAATAACTATTTTCTTTTACTGAATAAAAGAAAGAAACAAAGAAAAGGAAAAAAATCAGATAAAAGTCAGGAGCGAGAAAGTCTTCCTGTATCTCAGAAGAAACTCCATCAAAATATTCGTATCCCAGACGAGGTCCCCATTTAATATCTGTTCAACAGTTCAACAACGGTGGACACGTTCCGCTTTCCTTCGGGCTCTGGGGATTTAATGGTAGAGCTCGTGCTCCAAATCTCAAGTTTCTCATTGGGGATATATTCCCTCTTTTCTCCTTTATGTTATCAGAAGTATTCTTTCCTCCCGTAATTTGTATTTATATTCACGTCGCGTGAATGCGGCAAGATAAATTTGAATATGATTAAATTATATGTTCACTTACTTGGGATTTTGTAGAGTTTATTATTTTCTCTTTTTCCTTTCGTTATTGGGATTCCATAACACGTTGGTAGAATGATACACATTTTATATCAGATAAGACCAAGAATAATTATCGTCTCTTTCCTCGTGGACAAATCTTTTTTGGGGGTATCGTTTAATGAGGCTCACCGTATCTCGGAGTTTGAGTTCATTTAAAGGAGAAGTTTTTTCCCTTTCTCTCATTGTTCTCTGCGCAGCATGACTTTTGGAATTTGGGTTTCTTCCATATCCGAAT
>OY757923.1:35415965-35508465 GCA_963585895.1 Sepioteuthis lessoniana | reverse complement strand
ACAAAAACACTAAAGCTATGTTGTGCTCACCCGATGGTGACACAAACTTTTTCGAAATTATCAACCGATTCTTTCAAAACGAAATATAAGCCGCATATATGTTCATAATCTGCTTAGAATACGAGTATCAATAGATTTAATAAAAGAAAATGGTTTCACATTTTAAAAAAGACGATTTACCGCAGAAAATATGACAGACGAGTACTACGTAGATGATCTTGCGCTTCTTGCAATTACATCTTATCAAGCTGAACCCCTGCTGCCTAAAGTAACCAGCTGGAGATACTGACGTCTTCAAGAAGGTAAATAAAATAGGGTTCATTTTTTAAACAAGGTTGGATTTAGTTTCTTTGTTTAATGATATATAAACCGCAGTGGGTTATTTAATGGCCAAGAAATCCTTGTAGAAGGAGAGCATTGGTTCTATTTAGCCCATAGCTGAGAGTAGGATAAGCGGTTCATACCTTTCCCAAGGGTATTTTGTCCGAATGTGAACTTCTTAACCTGACTGGAATTCGAACACGACTATTTCGATGTGGTAGTCGAGTAAGTTATCCACTATTCACCAGAGATACCCCTTTTAAACAAGAAGGCGTCATCTCCACTTGGTGAGGCAAGCCTCTGAAATTACAGCATGTGGAAGCAAAATATGGTTTAGTTTGGTTTTATCATATATCAACCATTGTAGGTTATTTAATGAAAATTCTTGTTTATTTATATAAAGAGTTCTATTTCAATCAATTCAGCTTAGCATAAGTACAGATAGTTCTATTTCAATTAATTCAGTACGCGGCTTAGTTCTATTTAACCCATAAATAGGACCCTATCAGGTGCTACCACTTTGAGCCAGAGTGGACCAGGGAGTGATGGCAAAAATGGGTACTCCGCATTCCTTAAAGCTTCAACATTACTGGAACCTCGCCATCAGATTGTTTAGTGTCATAAACAGGACACTCGTTGGAGGAGTCTTAATCCTCTGCTGACTGGATCAGCAAAATATGGAATACTTTTTAAACGTTCTTTTTAGTCTGATTTGTCCCCCACCAAAAAACAAACAAATAAAAACCCTGAGAAATCTAAGTTTTCATTATTTAAACACTTTTTCATTAAAACTAAGCCCAATATGAGTGCGCACGAAATTAAACGACAAAGAATCTATGATTTGCTTTACTCCCAAAGTAGCCAAAGTTTCTTTATGTCTTCCATCAAGCCCAGACCTTTAAACCCCAGATTACGGTATATGGGGCATTTTAAAAAACAAAGCAAATGCATCTTCCTATCCAAATATTGATTCGCTTAAGACTTCTATTGAGGAGGAATTGAATAAAATGTCCGAAGAATTTATTTTGAAGGCATGCAAATCATTTCGAAGGTGGGTTGATAGAATATTTGAAAAAATGGCGGCCATATTGAATAAATTTACTCTTATAAGTATATCTTCTTATTTTGTTACTTATTTCTTAAAACGTAGAATCAATCTTGTTTTCGCAGCAGCAATTTCTCATCTACTGCAATTAACACACTCATTGGAAAGGCATGGATTGGTTGTCAATTGCATGGAAACCTATTCTCTAATAAAATAAAACAGGATTTTTCCACACTGTGGCTATATCAGTACTATTGTATTGGCGCACCACCTGGACCCTGAAGAAACTTCTCGAAAAAGGGGGAGATTGAAACTACACAAAAATACTTCGTGTAGTTTTGAACAAAACCTTGGAAATAGAGACCCACTATACGGCCACTTACCTCCCATTTCACTATCCATCGAAATAATAATAAGAAAATAGATGCAGAGCACTGTAGGGGTTGTAAGGAAGAACTCATAACCGACGTTTTCTTTTGGACTCCTACTCATGGACGCGACAGAGTTGGCCAACTAGCAAGGAGTTATATACATTAGCTCATTGCAGACACTGTATACCGTCTAAAGGACATTCCAGGAGCGATGGACGATAGGATCTTGATTTTGATGATGATGACGAGGGATATCTAAGAGAAAAACAATACTTCCAAATTTGAAATTTTCTTTTACTGCAAAATGAATGGATAAGTCGTTAACAAAGCTCAGCTCCCATGAACACGTAAACGCCAATACCCAAGCGTACATGATTCTATTAGTCTTGAAATGTAAATACTCTTGCTATAAGCATTCTCTTATACAGACGGAATAAAGCATTACTGTGATGGCGTGCATGAGCCTCGAAATCTGCGTGAACCTTACACCCACTATGAAATGACCTTAAGTCTAATCTGGCCACGTCGGAGGTTGGAAAGATACCAAACATTCACTAACGATGGCGTAAATCCGTGACTAATAAGGATAAAATTTATTCTTTAAATTACTAACGTTAACCTGTCAATTATCTTATCAATATATATATATATATATATATATAAGTGGAAAAATTATTAAATTAAACTCTTACAACAGGTTTAGTCGTAATATTTCGTTCTTTCTTCAAGGAAGAACAAAGAACGAAATATCACTACTAAACCCATTGGAAGTGTTTGATTTATCCAGTTTTCCACTTATTTTTATCGTCTTGTCAGATTAACCAAAATTTACCATTTTTCCATATATATACGAGGTTCATTAAAAATGTTTCAAGACTTTTTTCGTATGGCACTTTTATTGATTGTACACACATGAAACTCTAGTCCCCTTCGAACTAAACTCCTCCGGTGGTAATGCACTTGTTGTACCGTTTCATCAACTTCTGCAAGGCCCCATGTAAGTCCTCTTGTGTGAGCGTGTCAATGACCTTCGTCACAGCCTCTTTCATCTCCTCAATTGTCTCATAACGACAGCCTCTGAGCTTAGGGAATAAACAAAAGTCAGGGGGAGCAAGGTCTGGACTAAAGGGAGGCTGAGGAACTGTCTTGATGCCCATCTTTCTCAAATAGTCTGTGACACGGATGGAGTTGTGGACTGGTGCATTGTCCTGGTGGAAGTGCCACTGACCCGATTTGAAGAGTGCTGGCCTTTTCCGACGGAATCTCTTCCTGAACTTCCTTAAAACCTCAACATAGTAACTCTAACCCTATCCCTAACCCTTTCGCGAATCAACTCTGGTGTATTGACTTCCTTACTCCTTCCACACCTCTCATCATCCCTCACAGACCCCTTGCCTTCCTTGAATCTCTTATGACACTGAAAAACTGATGCTCGATTCATGCAAGATAGTCGAAAATCAGTCTGAAGCATTCCATACGTTTCTGTGTCAGTTTTCCAAGTTTAAAACTGAATTTTATTGCATATCGTTCTTCTAAAGTGTCCTCAAGTCCAGATTGCATTTTTAAAATTCACCAGCTTTGACAATCAGGCTTTAGTATGGTGTATTCCAATTCCTGCTGTAGGTGTTCATTTGAACCTGAAATCATAAAAATTAGTCAGTCATCTCATAAGATGTATAGCAATAAGATACTGAATTTTCAAGTGTCTACGACAAATTTAAATGCCTGTACAAAAAAAGTCTGGAAACTTATTGAATGCTCCCCCCCATATATATATATATATATATATATATATATATATATATATATATATATATTTCAACATAATCTTATTTTTTCACGACACTAAATTTTGAAATGAATATTGAACATTATACTTTAAACATCGAAAAAAACGTTCTGGAACTAAAAACGTACCAAGCAACAAATTCATTTACACAATCACTCACACACACACACAAATATATATATATATATATATATATATATATATATATATATATATATATATATATTTGTGTGGGGGGGATTGTGTAAATGAATTTGTTGCTTGGTACGTTTCAGAATTTAATGTCGTGAAAAAATAAGATTATGTTGAAAATAATAAATGTATTAGTATTATATGTTTCATCTTAAGGCTGTTGCTGATCAATATATCTATGTGCCCGTATCTGTGCATATTTCTAAATCTCCGTTTATACGGTATCATCAATAAATAAGTTCACGCCAAATAATTTTTTTAATAAAAAGTTAATTTTTTTACAGGTCACAACGACACCGAAACTCTGCAAGACAATGTGAAATTGCATAATTATGTATCGGTGCTGGCGGCACGACATGATGATGATGATGATGACATATTCACATCTTTGGTGGTACTCAATGGACAAAAAGTGAGAAACTCTATCTTGGATATTTACGAAAATTGAAGTAGTACGGTCCAAGACGAAATACAACAGGGTCAATTTATTACATAATGCTGGTGAGGTTTACCTTCTTTGAAAAAACAGCGTTCGAAATTTGCCCTCTTCGAAAGCTCAAAAATCAAACGGCATGGGAGAGTTGGTATTATTGAAGTAAGGATGTAAAAACAGCTGATATCGACATAAGGATGTAATGACAGATGATATCTCTATAAGGATGTAACGACAGGTGATATCTATATAAGGATGTAACGACAAATTATATCTATATAAGGATGTAACGACAGATGATATCTATATAAGGACCTAATGACAGATGATATCTATATAAGGATGTAACGACAAATTATATCTATATGAGGATGTAACGACAAATGATATCTATATAAGGATGTAATGACAGATGATATCTATATAAGGATGTAATGACAGATGATATCTATATAAAGATGTAATGACAGATGATACCTATATAAGCTACCTTTTGACTAAACGTGTTTGAACTATGGAAGTACTTATGCACCTTCCAAATTTTAAAAACAAAATACAAAATTTATAAAAAAATCAACGTGAATCAGCAATTTTCACTTCACGAATGGATGGAAACAACGATTCTATTTTCGTTTTCATCTGAGATCGAATCGATCAATTATTACTCTAACTGCTCCTCCCTTCCTAACTCCCCAATTTCTCCTGGATATTCTGGTATCGCCCATTTTGAGAACTACGAAAGTTAGATGACACTGAAAAAAATAAATCTTAAAAAATACCAGTACATCATCAGATCAAAAGAAAAACAAAATTGCTCCAATTACCAAGGAAATATACTCCCACCAAAAAAACAAAAAACAAAAAAAATAAAAAATAACAAAACCAAAAAACAGCAACATATCATCCAGGATATATACACTAGCTAACCTACTGCTTTGGGGTCAAATAAGAGGATATTTGTAAGTTGATTATAGATAATCGAGAAAACGCGAAAACGTGTTTGCCAAGACGATAAAAACAAAATACAAATGTAAAGCTGTGGAGAGTATGCTATCTTTGTTTATTTCCCCCTAGAGAAATTAACTGGCAGACAGTTTAGGATAATTATTGAGAAATCTCCGATTATATCGATGTGTGCTGGAGTTAGAAAAATGCACATGCTAAAATAACCAATTTGAAAAAGAGAAAAAAGGAAAAGGTATGCGTGGGGATCAAAGGAAAGTGAATGGCGTCTAAAATGAATAAGATTACCATTATGTTCGCATATCAAATGAGTCATGTTTTGTTTTTTTTTACTTCCTAGTTCATTGCAGAGGATACGCGATCATTCAATCAGTCAATCCCTCCATAAGTGTTTCGTAAAAGCAATTTCTCTTCCAGGAATGTTACATGATTATTTACATGTCTTAAAAATCCAATTTACTTCAGGTCGAAGAATTGTTGCTTTTAACGTTCTTAGATGGGGGGATAGTTTGAGGTAAACTTTTTGTGGCTTAGATTTGTCAATTGTTCGAAATAATTATTTTCTTGTTTGGAAGAAATATTTGATGTTAATTTTTGTGCTGACTTTTGAAATGTTAAATCTTTGTAATTTTTTACATATCATTCTAGTTGATTTTTGTCGCTTTTTGTTGTCATATTGTTTTGGATTGAATTTTCGCTACATGGAACAATCAGTTGTTCGAGATCCAATGTCTTTCTTGCTTGAATCCACGTATTGTTAATGGTTTCTTTTTTCTTACTTGTATCTAAATACATGGTTACGTGGATCCATATATTTTGTTACGTGGATCAATATATTTTGTTACTTGGATACATGTATTATTTATGGTTAATTTTTTTTGTTGTTGTTTAGAATCGTATATATTTAAAGATAAATTATTTTTGCTTGGACTGGTCATCTGTTCGAGATTTATTCTTTTCCTTGTATGAATCCATTGTTTGATGTTAAACCTTCATTACTTGGATCCATATATTACGTTCAAGACTAGGTTTCTGTGGATTGGATCCATATATTGCTTCTGATAAAATCTTTCTCTATGCTTGAATCCATTGTCCGATGTCAGATATTTTACTCGCTTGGATCCTTATTCGAAGATAAGTTTTTGTTACTTATCCCCCAGAGTTAGATTTTTGTTTGTTAGATCTTTGTATAGTTTGGGTTTAGTTTTGTTTTATTTTATGGCATATCAATCATTTAATCATTTTTATACATATAAACAGTTCTATTTCAAACAATTCAGGTTAACATTAGTACGCAGTTTTAGTTCTATTGAACCCATAGATAAGACACTATCAGATGCTACCAGTGTGGGCTACAGTGGACCTGGAAGTGATGGAACTAAAGGGGCACTCTGCATTCCCCAAAACTCTGACATTACTTGAGTCTCACCATCATATTGTTTAGTGTCATATCCAAGACACCTATTATGAGAGTCTTACTCCTCTGCAGATATTCAGTCGGTATATTCTACAGCCCCAGTCTACTGGGCCAAAATTGTTCAAGATAAAAACTTTTTAATTGTCTGTGTTAACATTTTACTACTTTGATCCAATAATTATTCAAGGCTAGAATTTTATTGCTTGTGTATTTCGCGTATTTATAAGATTTGTTTTTTTGAGTCATGATTGCAGTTGGATTCGTTATTAATTTCAGCAAAAGAGAAGTCATAACATAATTGTCACACACACACACACACACAAATATATATATATATATATATATATATTGACCAATCCCCTCGCACACGCAGGGTGTTTCAGAAGATCAATTTTTAAGAAGAGTTCAATAGGTTTTAACTTCAGTTTTCCTACACCAAGACTGGTGGTCATACCGAGGATAAGGAGCCCAATCTGCCCTAATATTTACCCATAGCAGGAGGGAGTATAGTTTCCAAGGGTATTAGCGCTATGTAAATAGCAGAAAATATATATATATATATATATATATATATATATATATATATATATATAGTAAGTAAGTAAAGTTGACGACCTTAGTCGAAGGTGACCCAAAAGCTGTCTTTTCAATAGCTACCACACCGAAGTGTAGGGGAGGGCGCTACTCCTTTATCTCGATCCTCCACTTTCTGCTTAACTCATACATTATAATGCTGAGTGTTAAGCAAGGCGGGATTGGCTACCATCCATTTTTTGAGTCTTTGGTATGACTCGACCTGGAATTGAACCCTGGTCTCCCGGGCCATTGGTAAAGACTCCACTCATTAGGCCAATAACCCAGTTATATATATATATATATATATATATATATGTGTGTGTGTGTGTGTGTGTGTGTGTGATTAAATAAATAAATATATATATATATATATATATATAAATGATTAAATATATATATATATAAATGATTAAAAATCGAGTTGAATATTGAATGATAAAAGGTGATGTATACAGACTGACCATAGTAATGCAAATTACCAAATTAGTATATCGGACACATTTCGAGCAGAGATTCTTCAGGCAAATCATCGCATCATCTAAGTTGGTCATAATGTTGTGTAGCTATGATATCAATAATGATAATAATACGGCCGACTATTTCGTTTCGGATATGAACGGGTTTATTTCATTCTGCCCTCTTTTACTTGGAGACACAAGGAGAGAGACACAAATCATAAAAGCTTATGTTAACCATACTATGCTAACACCACCACGCACGGAGCATCTTGTAGTGTCTAACATCTTTACTCAGATCTGCAAAACCCAACTGCTACCTTCAACGTTCGAACAACAATTTAACCGTCTTTTCAAAAACCTCAAATTCTCAGGACCATCTCTTCCTGGCGTGACGTCATACACCCACTCAATTCACTCCAACGGCCGTCCAGTCCCATTTCCTGCATTATTTAACAGATGATGATTACCATATCCTTTCCGTGTGAGCATGCGAGTGCCTTTCTGACTCTGACACCTAAACTAGAGACACTGAGTAGTTCAAATCCTTACCAAACTAAAAAAAAGAAAATGTGATTAACGAAAAATGATTAACTAATCAATACCTTAATTATATAACAATAATCAGCCACCAGAATCCAGATTTACTTTTTCGCTCGTCGAAAATTGCCGTTTAAATACGCAGACATAACGAAGTGAAACGCTACAAACAACCCGAAGGAAATCCTGAATGAGAACATTGCCAATTTTTTTTTTTGGTTGGTTGGTTGGTAGTTCTATTTCAAACAATTCAGTTTAGTATGAGTACACAGTTTAATTGTCAAAAACATTCCTATTTCAAGATATTCGATTTATTCAAATAGTTCTAATTAAGCTAATTCTGTTTAGTATAAGTTCACAAGTTTTATAAATAACAATTCAGTTAAGTGTAAGTACAGTTTCAATGTCAAAAACTGTTCCATTTCAAACAATTCAGTTTAGCATAAGCACGCAGTTTAAATGTAGGTACAGTTTAATTGTCAAAACCATTTCTTTTTCAAACTACTCAGTTTAGTAAAACATTTCTAATTCAAACAATTCAGTTTAGCATAAGTATGCTCCTTATCGGGAGCTACCATTCCGTGCCAGAGTGGACCGGGGAGCAATGGCAATGAATGGCATTACTGGAGCCTTACCATAAGATTGTTTAGTGTTATATCCAGGACCCTCATTGGGAGGCCTTACTTTTCTGCAGAGGCGCAGTCGGTGTATTCTACAGCCCCAGCCAAATGAGCAAGCCGACTTCTTTGAAAAATGGACGATACACAGGCAAGTTCCCCCGAAGGGAAGAAGGGTGACTTTGACCTTGGTAGATGTTTCTTCTCTTTTTTTTAAATATTTAATCTTTGTATACTTTTTGGACAAATTGTACATGTTTTTTTGACATCAACGTTACCAGTTTTCAGCTAAACAGTGCTAACTGCTTCTAACTGCCCTTCTATGCAAATGAGATGCGCATGCGTATCGCAGTATAAAGCCTGCCAAAACCATCAGGTTGATATATACTCTGCAAGATGAGATTGAGACAGCGCCAATTCGGGGTAGAGGCCTTTGCAATACTTGCAAGAGATTTAAGAGATTCTGACAGGCTGCCCGCCATGTCTCTGCCAATAATCAGAGAGATCGTCCCACTGGGATTTACTGATAACTGCATGGCTACAATAAACAAAATAGTGTCCAATAAATCTATATGTTTAAAAAAGCATAGTTTTTATTGTTGCTTTTTAAATTTCTTCTTCTTCTTCTTCTTCTTCTTCTTCTTCTTATTATTATTATTATTATTATTATTATTATTATTATTATTATTATTATTATTATTATTAATATACCTCTGAGCGTTTTTCACATCGGCATTAGCTGATGGCTACTCAATGGAGTTTTAATGAGAGCAATTCTCCTCAAGTCTCCAGGACTCTTCTCAGTATTCTGACCGATCTTAATAATGCAGTAGATGATCTCCACACGTCCAGTTATTTCCAAGTCCTCCAATCCCTTTATTAATCTTTCCATGACTGTACCAAGAGCAACAATTAAAATTGGTATAAACGTCACTTTCATGTTCCACATTTTTTTTTCAGTTCCCTAGCAAGGTTAAGGTACTTATCCTTCTTTTTACTTTCTTTCAATTTTTCTTTGTGGTCAGCCGAGACATCAAAGTCCACAATTCTGCAAGTTCTCTTTTTCTTATGTTGATTATTACAAAGTCTGATCGTCTGGCCGAGATTAGGTGATCCGTTTGTATCTTTAAATCCCATATGAGTTTGTGTGTCTCATTCTCTAGGACAAATGCAGGGTTGTTCATATAACATTTATTCGTATGGTCAAATTTAAATCTATTGCAAAATTCCCAGGGGATTACCTTCCCCACCCAGTTGTAATTTCTCCTGTACTCTTTTTTATCTAATTAGCTGCATTCGCTTTTTCCTCTTCTTCTTCTTCTTCTTCTTCTTCTTCTTCTTCTTCTTCTTCTTCTTCTTCTTCTTCTTATTATTATTATTATTATTATTATTATTATTATTATTATTATTATCCTTTAGAGTTTTTCACATCAGTGTCAACTGATGGTCTTTCACTGGAGTTTGAGTGACAGCAAGTCTCCTCAAGTCTCCAGGACTCGTCTCAGGATTATGGCCATTATTAGCAGTGCTTTCGTTTGGATAGTCTCTATTCGTCCGCCAACTTCCTAGTCCTCCAGGCCTTTTAATAATCCTTTAGGTATTGTGTCTAACGCACCAATTTTTATTATTATTATTGCAACGGTAAATGCAACAAAACAATTCTGTTGACTAACTCTAAATTTATCACTAGCTACAATTGACTCACAATAATAAAGTAGATTAAGAATTTCAAGGGCATTAATGACAATCAATGGCACCCGAAGCTTTTATCAGATTTTTTCTATGGTTTCAATTTCCAAAATAGTTTCATTTTTACATTTTAACTTTAATCACACGCACACAGTATGAGACTTGCTATCGATTTTTTCACGAGATACCCAAAACCTCTTTTAATCTGGATATAATTACAAGTGGACATTAAAAGCCCTCACGAGCTTGCATTCCTATTTCATTTTCGTTCAGGATTTTAACAGTCCCGAACAATTCAAAGATATTAAAAATTTTGTTTTTGTTTCTTTGTTTAATGGCATATCAATCTTTGTGTGTTAAGTAATGTCAAAGCCATCCTTGCAAAAGGGAAACAGCCGTACTATTTTACTCATAGCGGGGGTGATAAGGAATTTCATGCTTTTCACGAGGGTATTAGTCCGAAAGTGGATGTAATCGTGGGACTAGCGTTCGAAATCGCTCACTAAGATGTATCAGTCCTGCACGATAGCCAGGCAAACGTATTTATATGTTTACCGCAGCGTGTATGTGGGTACATGCATATACAGGGTATCTCAAAATAGATGCAACCCATTAATGTGATGATTCGTATTGCATCGATTCATCTTTCAACTGAGTCTTTAAAAGCAATCATATCACTTTAGAAAGATCAAAAAAGATGATAAGGACAGAAATTGATAGAATTTATTCTACAGAGCACGTGAAAGACCAAGTTCTTGGGAACGTCTACGGAGGGACCTTTTCGGACTCCTTCCGATAGAATCTTTCAGCGCATCCACATTGTCATGACATTTTGCAGTCAACTTCCTACCAGATCTGGGATTTTCTGCCTCGTAGTTGAAGTTGTTTACTGACCCTATGGCTTATGATAAATTTGGCTTTTCCGGGATAATTGTCAAGTTAAACTTGCACCAAAGTTCAAAACTAAACGCCCTCACATATTTGTTCCGGTTCCCAGTTCACAGGATTTACTTCTGCTGTTCCTTATTTACACAGGAGTAATATCCTGTTTACAAAATACATAATAACCGGCTCTTAAAGGTCAATATGCTTCTAGTGAACTTGAGATTAATGGCAAAGAAGTGGTAACTCTATACTCAACATAGCTCCAGAAAGTGAGCCTTTTGACCGGGTATTGATAAATGTTATACCTCTTCTGATGTCGGGGTGGGTCTTAACCCTCAGCAGAGAATGCGTTCGGCGGATTCTAAGGGCTGCAAACAGGGCGTCCGTTCTTAGCAAGGCACTTTACCAAATGTTTTTTCATTAATCCTCTTGATGGAAAAATCTCAGCATTATCTTCAACTAATAACTATCAAACTACAGTTTTTGATCCACCATTGTAAAAATCCCATAACCCAGCCATCTCCAACTCCCTTTTTTTGTACGGCGAACCTGTTTATAGACAATATTCTTGACTAACGACCGAATTTATTACCTATTGGAATATATATGATAAGTGGAGGCGCAGTACCAAATTTTCTGCCTTGAATAATATCGGGAAACGTTGAATAAAATAGTAATTATTGATTTAAAACACGAAACGTCTTGAGTAGGTAAGAAATCTCGAATAACAATATCAGTGTACGAGTATGAATACTGATTTTCCTTTGTGGAACGTATATGCGCCTCCTTCTCTTGTTCCATCTCGCAGAATGTTTACTTCCTCATCTTTTTTTCATCATATTGCATCTTGGCCCAAAGCGGCTCCAAAAGCACCCCCAAACACGCATGCGTGACAAACACCTGTTTATGTTCCAAGAAAATATCTTTTGATTTTACCACCACAAGTGTATCGGACAAATGAATTAACCGACTGTGACAATATCGGGCGCCAGCAGTTTCGTTTCTTTCATAAGGAACTTTGCTAATTAGAATATATGGCGTTTTCTTGTTCGCATCAAAAGGCCGGGATTCGTTGACCGTATCGTTTATTGTTATAAAGTCAACTATAACTGACATATGAGTAAGTAATGCATTATTTCAATACGAAATGTTCACCTAACGAATTTGATATTAAGATCTAATGAAAGTTATTGGTTATTTTTGCTTAGTTTTTACAAAGAAAATAATTTAACATTTGTTTGTGTAAATACTAGAGTAGATACTGAGTTTGTATCTAACCAAAACCTTCGCCATGCACAAAAGATGAAGATAAACGTATAATGTAATCTCTGCTTTTAGTTGATCAGGCGTATATATATATATATATATATATATATATATATATATATATATATATATATGTGTGTGTGTGTGTGTGTGTGTATTCTTCAATCCAGTAAATCAAGAGTAGGGAACAATTCCGTCAGGACAATTAAATTATTCAAAATTCGAATATCTAAATATTCCTGGTAAAGAACTCAATGTAAATGATATCACAGAGCAAATATTCCTCCAAGAAAAACCAAAATTCGGTCACATTTGGATAATAAATTTATTTCCATCCCGCTAAGAGAATTGATATGAATCAGTAACTCCCCCAAAATTCCTGCTATTTTTTGTTTTTGAGTTATTGATTCAAATCAATGCTCTTAGCATTAGCAGGATGGAAATAAATTTATAATCCTAATGTGACCGAATTTAGTTTTTTGGGAAGGTATATATATATATATATAGTTCTTTTAAATACCCTGTCTCGAGTCAAAAACTGCTTGGTAGTACCAGGAGTGACAGTAGCGCCTTGAACAACCGAAACTGTGTTATCACCCCAAGTTGGCAGCTGATGAGGGTACGTACTTTCACACGTTGTATGATGAAAATGTGTTTGTAAATACAGTTGTAGATACTGAGTTTGTATCTAACCAAAACCTTTGCTGTGTACGGAATGTGACGTAAGGCCAATTTTATTGTTTGAATTCAGAATTTTCGTTCTCCTAGACAAGTCGCCCAACCAAGGCGAAAGAAAAGAGCTAGCCCTATTATTTAGCCATTGATTGAAGGGAAAAAGAACCAGTAGATTCATGCTTTTCTCAATGCCATCAGTATTAAGTGAAACGCAAATAGCTGGATTTGAAATCGGATAGCAGATTTTCCTTACTGAAGCAGCAAACCTACATAGTGCCATAAGTTAATTCTTGTCAAATGAGGCTTCCATACATCGGTGAAATCATATATTCCGGTTGACAAATCATTATCAAAATTAAATTAATTAAATAATGATTCTTAAAATTTTTTTTTCTCAATCATTGCAATACTTTAACACAGTTAAAGTTTAGTTTCTTTGTTTGATGGCATATCAAACTTCATGGGTTATTTAAAGCCAAGGTCTTCCTTGCAAGAAAAACAGCAGTGATACTATTTAACCCATACCTGAGGTAGACAAGGAAGTCCATACCTATCTCAAGGTGTAAACGCCCGAAACTGAACATAATAGAGCAATTAAAGTTCCAACTCACTTATTTGAGGGGGTGTCCTCGTGGTGTAATGGTTAAAGCGATGGACTGCGAAATTGTAGTACGCGAGTTCGTGCTCCAGTCGCGCTATTACGTTTACTTTCGGGCAAATACCCTTGGGAAACGTATGAACCCCTTATCCTCCCAGCTATGGGTTAAATAGTACCACTACTGTTCTTCTAGGAAAATGGCTTTGGCATTAAATAACCTAAAAAGAGTTGATATGCCATTAAACAAAGAAACCATCACTTATTTGAGGGTACAGTCTCGCATTTTAACCATTACATCAGGGAGACTCCTTCCTATAAAGAAAACTCTATAAATATCAACACTAACCATCAAAATCAAGATTTTCGAATGTTAAAACTATAAAAACTATTATCGTATATTTATAAAGACCAAAATAAAATTTGGAAAAATAGTATCATAAGGGTTTAAACAACTGAAATATTTTGTTTATCTGATAAATTCAATTTATTACATTGTACGCATATATATACAGACAGATCTTTTTCGTTTTTATCAGAACTCATTAGTGTGGCTAGACATTAGCTTCCCATAGCTGAGATCGAAACCCGCTTGATTCAAACGTAAAGCCAAGCTTATAATCATTCAGCCACGAGAAGCCATTAGCTGCGAAGTAAATTTTAAACGGTTATGAACCACAATTACTATTGTTTACATACATCCGTTCAATGGCTACCGAGACCTCAGTTCATATAGGAAGTGGCTTGCAATAAACGATATATATATATATATATATATATATATATATATATATATATATATATATATGTGTGTGTGTGTGTGTGTGTGTGTGTGTGTGTGTGTGTGTGTGTGTGTATGTGTGTGTGTGTGTAAAGTTTATGATAACAATTAAAATCTGCATAAAAAGAACTAAAAGCCGCCTGATACTTTTATAGCAGAGCATGTATAACATCTCAAATTTTAAATTGCAATACAGCATTATTCCTTCTGCTACGTCTCGTCACGATCATCGGACGGAAAAAATGGAATATCCAAATACTCTTCTGCAATATTTATACTGAAAAACTGATCACATGATATGGATCGTTCACATGAGATCGAGAAAAGAAATTCATTTCTTTTGACCAAATGAAGCATGCATTTATATAATACTTTTTTTTATGTATTTATTAAATCTCAATACTTGTTAGATAATATATAATTATATTATATTGATGGTTCAAAATATTATATAATTTTGTAATAATTATGTAGGCCGGTATTAAACCCTGATTTACTTCTTAGTGCTTTTGTTGTGTAATGGATTAAGCGCTGGACTGCGGAATCGTAGTACGCGAGTTCGAACTCCAGTTCCGTTATTAAGTTCGCTTTTGGACAAAGACCCTTGAGAAAGGTATGAAACCTTTTATTCACCCATCTATTGGTTAAATAGTACCACAACTGTCCTTTTACAAGGACGGGTTTTGCATTAAATAAACCGAGATGGTTGATATGTCATTAAATAACAAACAAACAAAATGTTTGTTACTTGATCTTGAACAGAACTCAAAAACCGTTGATCGTTGCTTAGCGTTTGGGTGATGGAAAGAAGTTGAAAACGACATTTTGTTTTTAGAGTTCAACGTTTATTAAGGTGTAGATTAAAAGAGTCGACCTCCATTGTTGGTTGGTAAAGGTCTTCACTGTCACTTTGCTCGGTAAAAAATTCTTCAATAAAGGAATTTTCCAGTACCCCTTGAACGTTAACAGCACTTCAACCCCACCCCACCGGGACAATCTTAATGCTTAGCCTAATTTTGGCAACTGCTTCATTTTGAGTCTAGATCCCGACTGATTTCATGACTTTATGAAACTAACTTAATCCAATACCGTGTATTTCTTAACACGTGATCATATTCAACCAATCAGAATGCATCTCCCTCAAAGTCTTATTCTATTTACGTTCCTTCAATTCCGTATCCCTGTATATTAGGGTAGTAGTCTCTGCAGAGAGTTAAGAACTATCTAAAAAAACCGCCGACAACGAGTGTCCTTTATATAACATTAAACAATATGATGAAGCTCCAATAATGCTGGAGCATTAGGGAACGCTGAGTACTCCTTCATTGCCTGTTCTCCCTGGTCCACTCTGGTCCGGAGTGGAAGCACCTATTGGTCAAATAGAACTCTTTGACATTTAAACTGTGTGCAAACAATTTACTTGTGCTGATCTGAAATTGTTTGAAGTAGAACCATTTTTACATTTAAGTGTGTATATGACTGACGTTTAACTGAACTGTCAGTGATACATAGCATTCCTTGGAAGCATTTAATTGAGCAAAAGAATGAGCTTACACTCGTTCAAAAACGTTATCAACAAAATGTGTTTACAATTCAGATACATTGAATATACATGTATAAAGAAGATTTGGCATAAAATAACCTAAAATGGTTGATATGCCACAAAACCAAACCACACTAATCCTTCTATTCTGACACTAATTATTCACCTATAACCTCTGACGTGTCAATCAATTTTTTTTCAAATGTTTAACTTCAAGATCATGTATTCATTGCAAATCCCTGCACTAAGGCCCCACTATTTTACCCTTATTCTCTTTATAATGTCAAACGTCATTCTAAATAAATATTCAACTTAATTTTCTTTTTTTTAATGAAAGAAAGGAAATTTTTTTTTCATATTAAACATCATGCAGAGAAAATTTCAGATCTAAATCCTACAAACAACCGTCTATGAAGATACGCAATTAGCGCAACGTTTATCTTTATGAGAATTAAAATCGGTGACCCGAGTTCAAATCCTGGATGATGCTGTTTGTATTTCACTCCTCACTAATACTCTTAGTAAAGGAAATAATCCATCTGTTCTGTCCACTGCTACGGAAAAATGGCATGGCAAGCAGGGTTCTTTAACTGTTGTTAGGAAACCAGCCTTTCAGAGGAGAACTGTGAACTCAACCAGCTGTACTCCGATAAAGAAAACCGACCTTGGGTTGCCTCTTGTCCACGGCGAAGGGTTGGGTAAATAGAAAATTATTAGGCCGTGATCTTATTGATCCATGATAGTGTATTCAGTTTGCTATAACTGAAGAAGTTATTCTATTGTCGAACCTCTTTATTCATACACAATGTATTCTTTTTTAAACCTAAGAAAGACATTTCCTGCTTGATAAAATATTCTAACTTAAATTTAAAATAGAATGAACTATATTGAAAATCGTATCCTAAACTCGTTTTTCAGAGCTTTGCAAGACAGACAGTTTCATTTATTTTGAAGGAAGTTTCATTTCTTTGAGAAGGCCGTGTAGAGAACGTTTCCGGCCAAACCACTGCTCAAATAAAGCATTATCAATGGCAGTGTCTGAAGATTCAGGCTTTGATTTTCTTCCGAGTAGGAAAAAAAAACAGAATCAGAATTTACTGCGAGATGACACAGACACTAATAAATCTGGAACGTTAGAATATTTTATATATCAATCAATAAATTTCTCGTCAACAGTTTCCCCACTGAATAAAACTTCATTGAATAACTGGAAACCACTAAGTTTATTCAAATACTTTACAGTGATGTCAGCTATATCAGCCTCACAAATTAAGTCAGTAATCGAAAGGTCATCACAGAGGCTGCCTTCTGATATATCCTTATTGTTGCAGTTGAGTCATGAGTTATTTTCGTTTGGTTGAATTGGGTTTATGGTATACCATCTACTGTACGTTATTTAATGCCAAATACACTTCATATATATATATATATATATATATATATATATATATATATATATATGATTTGTAAACACATTTTTTGATGAATTTTTAAACGAGTTTGAGCTCATTTTTTTGCACACTGATAAATAGTTTCAATCATGTATTGCTATCAAACATTAATTATTCTATTCAACATTACTTATTCGTTTGCACACATTTAAACGGTTTCAAGTGTTGATATGTATCACTAAAAATTCAAGTAAAGATCAGTCACATGTTTACACACAGTTAAATAATAAAAGAGTTATATTTCTAACCCTTCAATTTAGCATAAGTCATTTGTTTAAACTTAGTTCAAATGTCAAACAGTTCTATTTTATCCACAGATAGAACCCAATCAGGTACGACCACTCCGAGCCAGAGAGAACCTGGGAGCAATGGGAATGAAAGGATACTCCACATTTGCCAAAGCTCCTGCATTACTGGAGCCTCACCATCAGTTTTTTCAGTGTCATATCCTGGAGAATCATTGATGGGGCTTCTTAACCTTCTGCAGAAATATGATCAATGTATTCTATAGCAGCTGCCGATAAGGGCTACTGAATCATGAGACTGAAGAAAGTAATTCATCATATTTACCCAACCCCTCCGCTCAGGCAGGATATGACACAAGATCAATTTTTTAAGCGAAGTTTAACAGGTTTGAATTCAAAGTTTTCCTTCTCCTAGACTAGTTGCCCCACCAAGGCTGAAGAACCTAGTCTGCCCTACTATTTACCCATAGCTGGAGGGAGAATAATTGGATTCATACCTTTCCCAAGGGTATTAGTGCTATGTGAAATGCAATCAGTCCAGGATTTGAACTCGTGTCGCCGTGTCCAATTCCTGCAACGATAAGCATTACACCACGGGCACTTCCTGAAGAAAGTAATTCATTAAGAGTTTAGTTTCCCAATCTTATATATCATAATCATCATTAGTGGAGGTGCCCGTGGTGTAATGGTTATCGTTGTAGGAAATGGACACGGCGACATGAGTACAAATTCCGGACGAGACTGATTGTATTTCACATAGCACTAATAGCCTTGTGAAAGGTATGAATCCAATTATTCACCCTCCAGCTATGAGTAAATAGTAGGGCAGACTGGGTTCTTCAGCCTTGGTGAGGCAACTAGTCTAGGAGAAGGAAAACTCTGAATTCAAACCTGTTAAACTCCGCTTAAAAATTGACCTTGTGTCATATCCTGCCCGAGCGGAGGGGTTGGTGAATATGTATATATCATCATCATCATGTCGCGCTGCCAGCACGGAACTCCCTGACCCTCTCTCGCCACCCGTCTCTATCATCCATCGCTCCTAGAAGTTCTTCAATGCTATATCCTGTATCGGCACAGACCTGTTGTATATAGGTTTTAGCTGTTCGTCCCACATTTGCTCGTCCATGTGAAGGGTTCCACAGGAATATATCGCTTATGAGTTTGTCCTTACTTCTCCAGCAGTGTCCCGCATGTCTGGTTCGTGTATATATATATATATATATATATATATATATATATATATAATTCATATATATACATATATATATATATATATATATATGTATATTTGTGAGTGTGTGTGTGTGCGCGCGCGCGCACGTGTATGTCTTGCGTGAAGGTCGTCCAACAAGTTCTAAGCCTAATCCACAAACGAGAGCCACATCTATACATTTTGTTCGGACAATATAGTACCATTTCTTAGAAAAACTAATTCAGATTTCTGCCTTAATTTCTGTGCAACAGAGGCCCATACAAAAGCAAGAAGTGTGCGACAAATCTAAAATCAGAATTAGGCTTAGAACCTTTTGAACGACCCACTTGGTCTTCAGAAGATCATTTCATTTACAAAAATATTTGCCAACGTCAAACATTCAAGTTTTTAGACTTTCATCGGGGCGTGTAAGCTACTGAACGTAACGAAAAAGATGAGAAAGTTTTAATACATTCTACTTCCACCGGAAGCGCTCTGTTTTGTAGCTGTGTAATACAACTCCCGTTCAAAAATTTAGCAAAAAATTCCATATCACATCTATCTATCTATCTGTTATTTCATATCCCTCTATTGTTAATATTTCATAATATGTCTGTCCTTCTTTTTCAGTGTTTATTTAAGTAAATATAAAGGATGAAGCCAAATTATTTAAAAAGGCGATTTTGTAACTTTTTATTACTAATCTAACCAAATAAGGACACGAACTGAAAAAAACCCGGTCTCTGTTTGGGAGTATTGTTCTTTAAAATGCTACTACAATAATTTTCTGGCGTTTTTACATCTTGTTTTACATCTTGTAATCTGTAAAATTAAGGTTGTAAACAGTTGTTACATTATATTATACCGAACAGTTGCTTAACTCTGTTCTTTTCAAATCTTTTCTGGGCTCGTAAATTCGTTTATTAAGACTACGGTAAGTTTTGCTTACGTAATTTTAATCAAAATAAAGATATGGAATTTTGAACATGTCTGTTCTAGATTCGATGGCTATATTGTTATTTTTATCATTAATTAAGTTCCTAATTGCTTCTGAAGCATTTGTAACTGTTTTAATTCTAAGGTTGTTTAGGGTTTTTTTCGATGATGTTTGAGGTTGATTTGTTGTATAACTTGATATATCTATGTTAAGTCTTTGAAAAGTTATTGCTTTGAATTTCTTCAATGTCCTAAATCTTTTATTCAACATGCAAAAAAAAAAAAAAAAACTTATGAAAATTTACCAACATTTGTAAAATTTTGAAAGCTATTATTTTGGCATGTTGAATAAAAGATTTTGGACATTGAAGTTGCGTGAAAGAATTTTTCTATGTCATCAAAGTCATCATTTAGAATGTCATCATATATATTTGAATCATTTCAAACTATACCACTATGAAACAGAGACCTTTTTTTTTAGTTTGTCTCCCTAAGTGTTCAGATTGATACAGAAAAATTACAAAATCTCTTATTTAAAAAATTCGGCTTCATCATATATATGATAGATATATTAGCAGACTGTCATATTAAATAAATAGGGATAAATATCACTGATGGAGACGGGTAGATATATCATAGAATGTTGATAAAAGATAATTATGAATAATATATATATATATATATATATATATATATATATATATATATATATATATATAAGTTGGCGACCGCAGTTGAGGGCAACCCGGAGGGTCCATTTTCATTAGCTACTACATCGAGTTAGGTGGGAGGGAGCTACTCCATTCCCTTGATTGCTCCACTTTAACCTTGATACTTACCTTATAATGCTGATTGTTGAGCAAGGAGACATCAAGTACCATTTTTGAAGTCTCTAGTATGACTCGACCTGAGATTGAACCACGGTCTGCCGGGCCATTGGTGAATACACTACCCAAGAGAGAGAGAGAGAGAGAGAGAGAGAGAGAGAGAGAGAGAGATATGATGTGGATTTTTTCTTTTTTGATAAATTTTGGAATACTAGTTGCATCACAAAAATTTGAAACTAGGTTCTACCAGCGGAATCTTTTGTTTGTAAATAGGTAGATTGTCTCAAACAAAGCCACCTAACCCTAGTAATTGTGTTTAATATTAATCATTCTTTGTACATCATTAAAAAGTTTCAAGTATGGCCATCTAACACTAATAATTTTTATCTAATATTAAACTTTTTTTTTTGCATTGAGTTGAATACTTCCAAGTATTGCTATTCACTGTCAGTAATTCTATTTATCAAGTATTCGTATCTATTACATTCAATTTGCCCCCAACTGCATGGTTTCAAATCTCTAACAATAAATATCCTTTGTAAATGCTTGAACTGTTCTATAACTGGTAGCCTATTTGGGTGGGTTTTAACCCTCTACATAGATGTGGGTGTATTCTGCAGCCTCAGCCGATTGCCTTGTTGTGCAATAAGAAATTCCACTTTCAAACAGCACCCAAATGCATTTAATATTATACCAAGGACACTTAAGGTCTTGTTTTTCTCAATGCGACTGACCCTCGGTCACCGCCTTCCAGCACTTTTAAGATAAAAAGGGGTGGGTGTTTATGTACCAGGAGGGCAATTTGAAAAATGCGGTTGAAACAATCATGTAGGTGCTTGGACTTGACAAGACCAGCCAATTGACTGGATCAGACCTTTCCGACTGGCCGTATAGCTCTGTAAGGGTTAAAGTAGAGGGTTGAAATTAACGTGACCACTCCGGTTGCCAATTCATGGACTTCTCGCTAGCAGGATCCCGTTTTTAACAATACTGGTCGCCACTCACGGCGAACTGGTAGCCTATTTGGGATGGATTTTGACCCTCTGGAGAGATGTGGGTGTATTCTGCAGCCACAGCCAATAGGCTTGGTGTGCAATAAGAAATCTTACTTTCAAACAGCACCCAAATAAGACGATTTCCTGAGCTCACCAGTGAAATGTGTACGTAGCAATGAGATTTGATTGTTCTGTTAAAACATGATGGATCACTGAATGTTGGTTAGTTCGGGAATTTTAAACTACATTTAAGTTAGTGGCTTTTGAAATTTGTCAAAGACAATATTTAACTTGCTTGTCTTTCTGTCAGACTAAGATAAAATAATCCTCACAATTGCCCAGCAGCATCTAGACTATTATTTTGTTTTATTTTGTGATTGATTTAATGGCATGTCAAACTGTCACGGGTTATTTTATGCCTAGAGGTTAGTGAATCATGTTCATAGTACTTTTTTTACATTTGTGTGTTGATATTTGATTTTTTTTCTCTCGGTCCGATCGAATCTAATGTAATGGGTGTCCTCCTCCTCCTCCTCATCATCATCATCATCAATCCGTGCCACAAGCACGGATTTCCCGGACCCTCTCTCGCTACCCGTTTCTATCGTCCATCGTTCTCAACAGGTCTTCAAGGCTACATCTTTTATCGAGACAGAGCTACTGTAGATACGTTTCAGCTGGTTGTCCAACTCATTCACGTCCACAGGAGTACGTCGCTTATGATTTCGTCTTTACTTCTCCAATTCGTTTAAATTGGATAGTTTTTGTGATGAGTGGTAGGAGGATATACAGGTACTGTTTTGTGGGGTGTTGCCTCGAAGACTTGTACAATACGGCTCGCAGCATTCTTGTGTAATTGCCGTCAAGTTTTGTCTCCATCCGTCCATGTAGTGCGTCCATATAGCAGTATCGACACGACCGCTGCTTGGATAATACTGCGTTTTATTTTATCGGTCAGGTCTGACTTCCATATCACCGATAGGCTCTCGATAGCTGTCCACGCCTTTGCTAGTCGCATATTGATGTCATTATCGGTTGATGAGATGTCATTTCCAAGGTAAGTGAACTTGTCGACTAGTTTCAGAGGACCACCTTTTAGTGTGGAGATGTCGCATCTTTGATTAAAGCACATGTATTCTGTTTAGTCTGCATTCACATTGAGGCCTATGCCTTCTTCTGCCCGTTACAGACTATGTGTGTAGGGATTCGGCTTGGGAGGGTGTACTTGCTAGAAGCTCTATGTCATCGGCGTAGTCAGCGTCCGTAATAGTCCTTGGTGGGTATCTTCTGCAACTTTCATTTGCCAGTTTGAAACCGTTTTCTTTCATTAAATCTATAGAAGTTCTAAGCACGTAATCTAGGCAGATAATAAACAGATATGGGGCTGAGGAATCTCATTGAAGCAAACCTGCTATAATGTCGAAATAGTCTGTGTCTCCATCTGGTGAGCGAACTTTTACTTTCGTGTTTTTATATAGCATCATTACAGCTACGACTGTTTTTAGTGGGGCCCATAGGCTAGAAGTATTTGCTCTATCTACCCTGTGTGTATAGAGTCAAATGTCTTGGATTAGTCTACAAATAATTATGTTGCCTTGAGTTATTTTGCTCGAATACCTTCTAGAATGCGACGGATAGTCAAAATTTGTGATGTCTTGAATCGATATATCCAAAAGCCATTTTGATTCTTCCTAATTATTTTCTCAATTTTCGGTTATATGCGATTGCGTAGGAGAGCATTGTAAATCTTGGTCGCTATGGATGTAAGAGTTATACCTCGGTAGTTCTTGGCTATTCCGATGTCATCTTTCTTGGGGAAAGAGAGGATGCAACCCTATTGTGTCCCGGTTATATACGGTGTTGCAGTAACTCAGCAGTATGTCGTCGAATTTCTTTATCTTCCATACTTCTTGGGGTATTTCATCAAGCCCTGCAGTTTTTCTATTTTTAATTTTTCTTACTACTAAGTCGAGTTCTTCTTTCGTAAACTATCCTAGTTTGATGTCTAGATGATTACTAATAATTTTCGCGATAGGTTCATCCGTAACTTTCGGGGTTTTTCCAAGTAAATCTTGAAATGCTATTTCCGCAGCTGTATTCGTTCTTCTTGGCTGGCAGCTTTCTGTTTAGGGGTTCCAGAACTGAACTCTTCCCTGGATGCAGGCTAGTATCAGACCCAGAACATCTCTTTTAAGGATGCCTTACTCTTCTGTAGAAGTATTCTAAGCCCTGACGCCTGGGTGAATCAAATATTGGGTGTGTTTGATGGGTTAATTGGTTTTCTTATAGTGCATACCAACTCTTTAGGTTATTTAAAGTAAAATACTCTTTAAACACACACGCGTGCACACACACATACACACACTGGCACACACACACACACACACACACACATATATATATATATATATATCTATATATATATATATATACATTTATATATATACATATGTGAGTTCGTGTATAATTTGTAAATTATTTTTTATACGTTACATTTTAAAATGTGCCAGAGCTCATTTGTTTCGTTTGGTTTTATGGCATCTCAACCATTGGAGGTTACTGAATGTCAAATCCAGTTTATACATATATATTAATTATATATGATTTGTAAACATAAGTCAA
This sequence comes from Sepioteuthis lessoniana, assembly GCA_963585895.1. Classification (NCBI taxonomy): domain Eukaryota; kingdom Metazoa; phylum Mollusca; class Cephalopoda; order Myopsida; family Loliginidae; genus Sepioteuthis; species Sepioteuthis lessoniana. The sequence continues at coordinate 35,484,041 of OY757923.1, read as the reverse complement.
GAAAGTTAAATGGTTCTAAGTATTGCTCTTTTTATATACAGATAATTTATCCAAATTTACTATTTCAAACAATTCATTTTAGCATAAGTCAATCATGTTAAACTGTTCCTAGTATTGCTTATGTACCACTAACAATCCATTTAAACACTAGTCATTTGTTTACACACAGTTAAATGATCAAACAGTTCTATTTCAAGTAATTCATTTAAGCATAAGTCATTTGTTTGCTTTCATTTTACATGTTAAACAGTTTTATTTGACCCATAGTTAGGACCGTATCAGGTGCTACCAATCCGTGCCAGAATGGACCAGGGAGCGATGGCAATAAAGAAGTACTCAGCATTCCTTAAAGTTCCAGCATTACTGGAGCCTCACGATCAGATTGTTTAGTGTCATTTATAAAGACACTCGTTGGAGAGTCTTGCCCCTCTGCAGAGAAGCAGTCGGCGTATTTTTCAGCCCCGGCCCAATGGGCTGAAGCTCATTTGTTTCCCTACAGATCAATGATTTCAAGTATCCCAATCAATCATTAATAATTCTATTCAATATTATTCCTTCTTTTGTATGCAGTTAATGGCTTCCACGTGTTACTATGCAATACGAATACTTAAATTTAACATCAGTCGTTTATTTGCTCAAAATAAAATGGTTTCGTTATAGAAAATTAATTTTTTTCTACTTAACCAACTGAGGGGACTTTAAACTGATACATAAAAATAATGGTAAGAAACGACGACTCAACATTCTTAATGCTCCCAGAGCCTTTCTATCAGATGTACTTAAATGTCATACCCAGGACAAAAAATACTGGGAACTTTTTAAAATATTCATAGATAGTCATTATATTCCACTATTTCTGACTGCATCAATATGATATCTGGAGAAGGAAATTGGAAGTAAATATGTTTTATGATATATCGGTCGACATTATGCAAATTAAAAAAGCGATTTTCTATAAGGATCTTAATCCTGCTTTAAAGCAGAGGATTGACGCAGGAGTAGCAGTCAACTTGTTACTCCAGACTCTCCAGAGTTCCAGAACAGGAGCCTCTTCATCAGATGGCGTTTAGTGTCATACTCAGGACACCCTCATTTGCATGAAGTACAGCAAGTATACACTATGCTTCACCCACAAGATGACGTGGGAGGGGATGGTTGAATTTTGAAATCAGGGTCTATCATAACGTGTCATAGCTGTGCGAATAAATTCAAGTCTGTTGTTGGAAATATTTCGTGTGATCCAGGAAATTATGAAGCCAAGAATAGTGGTGAAGCTTGTTATTAAGTCACCTTTGATCTAAATTATCAAAATATCTTTAAAGACATGAGAATAATTTATGACCAGAACAAGTGACCATTTAACTTATTAAGAATATCAGAAGAATAAATTGATAGATTAAGTTATTTGTTTGGTGTTTTTCTTTTTTTTTCCGTGAATTCATATGAAATTCATGAGAAACTCTGTTTTAAATTCGTAAAAATAACACATTTATAGAGGCATTTCTAATGCTGCAACAAACACGGGGGTTGAGAATTATTTGATCCGCGTGCAATGTCACGAGTAATATCAGGGTTTCAAATCTACCAAAGACAATCTCAAATCTGGAAAACTTTTCAAGGTTAAAAGACGTTGATCACATTGAGAAGTTTTCGGGGGATGGGAAAAGCAATAGATTATTCATGCTCACAATTCAGCAGTTTTATTTACCAGAAATACTTTCTTCTTTTTTTCTTTTTTCAAACCAAAATCCATTCTGAATCCATTCGATTTGAGATGTTAAAAGAGATAGAAAAATGCCTCTCAACATCTACACGTACATCGACTTCCTCAACGTATTTCATAGCTTGTTAGGAACGGCGGTAATGTTCTATACGGGAGTAAAAGACTTTTTTTTAAAGAGTTAGGTTTCATTAAATCGTAGAGATTGAAAACATTTCCTTTTTATACACACTTTATATATATATATATATATATATATATATATATATATATATATATATATATATATACATATATATATATAAGCCCCTCCGCATGGGCAGGATGTGACACTAGGTCAATTTTTAATCAAAGTTTAACAGTTTTAAATTCAGTTTCCATTCTCCTAGACTGGTTGCCAAACCAAGGCTTAAGAACCCATTGCTCGAGGTAGAATAATTAGATTCATACCTTTCCTTAGGGTATAAATGTTATGTAAATTGCAATAAGACTTTTTTTGAATATATATCCTTCAAAGGTTGATTCGTAAATAATTTCCATTTTATAAAATTATAATCCATTTATGAATAATTTAACAGGGAATAAATTTCAATCATTTGTATATTCACCGTTATTTTGAATAAACTATTGCTATTCATCAGGTAACATGTTAATTCCACTCATCTAAAATTCTGTGGGTTTCGATATCAAGATTTTCATCAACGTTTTTCACCTGATCATCTTGAGAAAATATTTTATCACACAGAGCATTTTGTTGAGAAGGTAAAAGAAAGAAATCATTTGGCGCCTGATCTGGTGAATATGTTGAATGGGATAGAACAGACCAGATTTAATCAAATATTTTTCTCTTTTATTCTTGCTAAATGTCGTATTGCGTTATTAGGATGAAGTACAACGTTTTTCCCTTACAACGTGTGCGGGTCGTTTTCTTTGAAAACTTTCATATACACGTTGCCCGTGGTGTAATTGTCATCGTCGCGGGAAATGGACACGGCGACACGAGTTGAAATCCTGGACGAGATTGATTGCATTTCACATAGCACTAATACCCTTGGGAAAGGTATGAATCCAATTATTCTCCTTCCAGCTATGGGTAAATAGTAGGGCAGACTAGGTTCTTCAGTCTTGGTGAGGCAACTAGTCGAGGAGAAGGAAGACTCTGAATTCAAACCTGTTATACTTCGCTTAAAAATTGACCTTATGTCATATCCTGCCCGAGCGGAGGGGTTGGGTAAATATGATATACACGCTGCAGCCGTTGAAAGCAGGAGAGTGCATTGAGTGTAATACTATGATGGGCACAGTACTAATTGTAACAATATCGTTTGCACCGCACCAATTGTAATAATATGGCCGCTACGGTACTTTTACTTTGGTCTTATACTGGTAATGGCACCAAATGTGATACTATGCTTGTCATGGTACTTTATTATGGCCTTTGCTCCGTGACTACAACATGTGTTTTCAGGTAGATTGTTTATCAATCTTCTCTATGCCCACGTTGTGTTAAAAGATCCAAAAATGGGGAATGACACAATCTATCCGGAACTTCTGACGGTCGCGGTGATTCATTGGAACAAATTGCCTGGGTATTGGCAATTCAAAGACAAGAAGAACTCTCCGTCAACAATTAATAATCATTTATTGAAACGTATTGGTATCATAGTAATATGTCCAATCTATTTATAGAAATTGTAGCTTCATTATCTTGATATAGTGTTCAATGTTCAGACTGCATACAGTAGCACGAGAGTGAGAATCTGTGAGGATCTTTGAACAGAGACACAGAGAACCCCACCCCCGAACAGACCGACGTCTAACCCCAACTTCCAACTTCTTCAACTGCTTCCAACTTATAATTTCTAATTGACAACTTTTTCAAAATTCGTTTATTCTTATATATCTAAATTCAGGATATCGTTAGTGTTACGTTATCTCCTCAAGGTATTGTGTCATCTCACACGTATCCTCAGTTTCACCGTGTCCTCATTTCTTCAATCAAACTTGTGAGAAGACATGAATCTATTTTGTTTTCATTTGGTCATCCTCTCCTGGTCGCTGGTGCACTCGCTTCAACTTTGCAATTTGACTCACATTTCCGCACACGCCAATGGTCCGAGAGACTTGGGTTCAATCCCAGGTCGCGTCATATAAAGACTTAAAAAATGGCAGTTGATACCGCCTTGCTTAATATTCAGCAATATAAGGTACATATCAAGAGTAAAGTGGTGCAATACAGGGAAAAGAGTAGCGCCCTCCCCTACACTTTGGTGTAGTAGCTATTGAAAAGGGAGCCTTCGGGTTACCCTCGACCACGGTCGCCAACTTTTACAGCTAACTGAAAAACTAGCGGCCTGACCAAACTAGATAATAAAATAATTAATACATTTAACCATCACGGCAATTAGGTTATAGAGTGTCTGATTGTGCATTAAAAATTCCGAATGAATAATACTGTAGTGAACATTCCATACATTACATAACTTTTCTTCCTTGAAGCTCCGCCTTTGGGGAACTCTGATAAGATTCCTTTTTGTTAATCTGCCTTTTCCGTTAAACTTTCTCATAAAAGACCGATTTTTCGTCACCTGTGATGATATTCTTGAGATACGGGTAATTTCTCTGCCTTGAAAGAAAAGTTGTAGCCATGGATATGCGATCTTCGTTATTCTTCCCACTAAGATACATTTATGGTTTGTTAAACGAAGTTGGTTCTTTTTTTTTTTTTTTTTTTGAGGTTTTTCCCGACATCATTATCGAGAAATACATTAAAACAAAAGAAAATACCCCTCATTAGTTCATTTGCTCTAAAAATATTTATAGTTTCACTAATAATATCTTTTCCGGTTTAAAATGATTTTAATGTCATTTTTATACAGTATACGATTGTTAAATTAACTTTGGCATAAAATAACCCAACAATAATTGACATGCTAAAACCAACCAACTAACCCTAAGACAAAAATATATGCACACATTTCTCATTCTTTCTTTCTTTCTTTCTTTCTTTCTTTGAAACCAAAACACCCAAATTGCTCACTTTTCATATCTTTTTCAAATGGACGCAAACAGTGGATTAGGATGCGTTGTGGTCAAGAACTAATTCTCGAATACTCTTGTACTGATTGCAATCCACCAATTTTCTTAAAGAATCTTGATCGAGGTCTGATGAGCGTCTCGGTCTGGGTTCATTTTTAACTGACGTATCGCCAGGATAAAATTTTGAAAACCAGTTTCGGATTTGGCGGTCAGTAATGACACCTTAGCCATAAACTCTCCAAATTTTCTTCTTATTTCTCAAAGATTTTTGATATTTTTTAACTCCCACAAAATTACGTGTCGAATATGCATTTTCAGTTCCTCCATCATAGATTAAATTATTATGCGTATCCTTTCCCAAATGAAATAGGAATGACCAATAAAAGCATTTTTAAATCAGATAATTTCCGGTTGCGTTTAAAACATTGGAAGTTTGAAATGTGTAGTTACAATTTGCTTTTAAAAAAATGGAAATTGTTAGTGATTCAACCCTACACATATAATTTTTAAATGAAAATTTTAAAATGGAAAGAGGTTGATTATCGAATCAAAGAAAGACTTTTTGCCTCCTGAAGTACAAGAGAAAATGGATACATCGAGAACTTCTTTTTACAAAATTGTCGGACCGGAAGATTATTGTGGATGCGTTAACTTTGAACTTAATTCAAACACAGAAACCTATCTCTTCACACTTATTGATGAGTATTTGTTTGCGAGTAATGAATATCGTTTATTGTCTGATGACCGCTTAAGCGTGAAAATGTCAGTCGCAGTCCGTTTGTTTTTAAATTTTTTTTTATTATATATATATGAGAGAGAGAGGGATAGAGAGAGAGAGAGAGAAAAGGAGAGATAGAAAGAAAGAAAGAAAGAGAGAGAGAGAGAAAGAAAAAAGTTAGAGAAAGAGAGGTAGACATAGCATAAAGAGAAAGAAAGAGAAAGAAAACAAAAGAAAGAAAATAGAAAGAAAAAAAGAAAGAGAAAATCTGTGCATATATTTTTGTATTAAGGTTGGTTGGATGGTTGGTTGGTTGGTTTTAGCATGTCAACTATTATTGGGTTATTTTATGCCAAAGTCAATTAAACAATCGCATACAATCCAAAAATATCATCAAAATCATTTTAAACCGAAAAAGATTTCATTATTAGTTAAACTATAAATATTTTAAGAGCAAATGTATAATTTGGGGTATTTTGTTTTGTTTGAATGTATTTCTCAATAATGATGGTAGGAGTAACTTCCAAAAGGAGCCAACTACTTAACAGACCAGAAATGAACCTTCTCTCCCACATGTTTGTCTACACCTGACCCCCCAGAAAAAAGAAGATTGTAATGATCAGGTCAATCCTAAATAAAATATTTAAAAACTCCAAAAATTTGAAGCTATATCACCAAATTTGTTTAAATATTAACTTTATATTTCTGTCCGAAAAAAAGCTACCATATAGGAGGTGAAAAGGTTATCGTTGTAGGAAATGGACACGGCGACACGAGTTCAAATCGTGAGCGAAGTTGTTTGGATTTAACATTGCATTAATTACCTAGGGACGGGTATGCATCTAACTATTCTCCCTCCAGCTAGCGGTAAATAGTGGGGAAGATAGTTATCTTTCATCTTAGTGTAGCAATCAATCTAGGAGAAGGAAAACTCCGAATTCAAACCTGCTAAACTCCCCGTAAAATTCACCTTATGACACATCCATCTCGTGTGAAAGCATTGGCCTATATATATATTAGAGGGTCCTTCAAAAGGTTCTAATCCTTAACCAAAAGACTGACCACTGAAGATTTTTAAATGACATCATAGGGATGATCAAGCTCCCTGCAAGATGATTCTCAGGAATGCGAATGCCAGAGCACCAGTTGAAAAGCGTTGACATTTCTAGGACATAAGTGACTCTCCAACACCTGGATGAGTGTAAGGAGATTTTAAACGTTCCTCGTATATATATATATATATATATATATATATATATATATATATATAAGATGCTTATTCATTATTAGAATCTAAACGTTGAAACGTATACATTTTAAATAGCTAAATGATAACCATTTTTTATGAGAAAATTAATGCCGCTATTTATCCTGTATTCGACATAATGATTAATATTGAGATTGACTCGTAATGATTATCATATCATTATTTTGTAATTAACATTGTTGAAAAGAATGTTTCTCTAGTGTTCGTTATAATAAAGAAAAGCAATATAATTTCAGTTGTAAACTTAACTTTTATTTTGTTATAATTAATGGTGTCGCCAGGTTTTTAAGTTCCTGCAAGCAAATGTCAAGAGATGATGTGACAATGAAGTGTTTCCGCAAAATCCTTCTTTTATTTGTTCACGGAGAATTAATTTAAAAAAAAACAAAACAATTTGTTTCACTACGTAAATCGCTTTCAATATCTCTACTATTTTACTTGTGGTTCATCATCAATTGAATCATTTCTTTTACTTTTCAAAATATTAGAGTATTAACTGAAATGTCAAATATTTAAAGACGACAGAAAATTGGATGACTTTGATCCCACGCACACATACACACTTGCAGAAATACTCAGCCGGATTAACAGCCATGTCTACTGGGGCTTTAAAATACACCGATTGCATCTCTGCAGAGAGGTCAGACCCCACCCCAATGAGCGTCCTAGTTATGACATTAAACAATCTGATGATGAGACTCTAGTAATGCTTGAGTTTTAGGGAGTGCGAAGTATCCCTTCGTTGCCATTGTTCCCTGGTTTACTTTGACCCGAAATGGAAGCACATGATAGGGTCCTATCTATGAGTCAAATTGGACTTTCTGACATTTAAACTGTGTGCAAACAAATTACATGCTAAATTGACTTATTTGAAATAGAACTGTTTGCGTCTGATGTTTAATTGAATTGATAGCTGTTCGATCACATATCTCCCATCTTACAAACCCACTAAGTACTAAGAAACGTCAACTGAACTTGGGCTGTAGAATATGCCGGTTGCATTTCTGCTGAGAGATAAGACTCCACCAAAAAAATTTTGATCGTGAGGCTCCAGTCCGGAATCTTTGGGGAATGTGGAGTACTCCGTTATTGACATTACTCAAAGGTCCTTTCTATGGGTGAACTAGAACTGTTTAATTACTATTTTGGAAACAATTTAACTGTGTGCAAACAAATGACACTTACATTAAATTATTACTATTACACAGCAATACTTGGAACCATTTAACTGTGTGGAAAGGGATGAACAATGTCGAAGAGAATTACAAGTTTTAAATAGCAATATCAAAACCATTTATCTGTGGGTAATATAAAACTATTAGTGTTAGTTTGCAATACTTAAAATAATTTAATAGTATGATTTGGATTGGTTGGGTTTTATGACATATAAAACAAAATACATTATTTAATGCCAAATCCTGCTTATAGATATCTATTAAATATAAATGATTCGCAAATACATTTTGTTAATAACATTTGAAACGAGCCTGAGCTCTTTTTTTTTACACACAGTTAAATGTTTTCAAGTATTCTTTTTATAACCAATACTTTCCTACACAAAGCTCAACGGCCTCAAATATTACAATACAACAATTACAATTTACCATCAGTCATTTGTTTGCGCTCGTATTTTGTAGTTAATTTCATTTTTAAATGAGTTAGAACTAATTTGTTCTCACACTAGTATTGCTACTCTTTCAACTTAGTTGAATGGTTTCAACGATTACTATCGATCATTAATAATTCTATTCAATATTAATTATTTGTTTGCTCACTGTGAATTGGTTACACATATTGCTATTAACACTAATTATTCTATTGAACACAATTAATTTATTTGCACACAGTCAAATGGTTCCAAGTATTGTTCTGCTATGCCGATATTTCATTTCAGGCACGCAGTTGAAGAGTTTCAAGTATTGGTCTTTTGCACAAACAATTCTATTCAGCATTACAGATTCGTCTGCACACGGTTCATCATCATCATCCTCATCATATCGAGCTGTCAGCACGGATATTCCTGACCCTCTCTCGCCACCCCTTCCTATCATCCATTGCTTCCGGCAGGTCCTCAGGGCTACATCACGTATCGGCACAGAGCTGCTGCATGTTGGTTCGAGCTAGTCGTCCTGCCTTTGCACGTCCATGTGAAGGGGTCCACAGGAGTACATCACTTATGAACTCGCCCCTACTTCTCCAGCAGTGTCTCAAATGTCTGGTTCGTCTAATTTTGATAGTTTTCGTGATGGATGGTAGGTGGCCGTACAGCTGCTGCTTTGTGGGATGCTGTCTCCTGAACTTGTTCAATATTGCTCGCAGCATTCTTGTGTAGTTGCACATGATTAAATATAGCAATCTATTGCTAAGAATTCAATCAAACATCAGACATTTGTTTACACAATTAAATGATCAAACAATTCCATTTTTAACGATTTACTTGAGCACAAGTTATTTGTTCATACACCGCTAAATGTCAGAAAGGTATATTTAAGATATTTAAAAAGTTACCTTCACTCTGTTCGTTTACAAATCATATATATGTGATGTATATATATATATATAAAGAGGATTTGGCATTAAACAAGGGTTGATATACCATGAAATACTACCAACCAAACAACTATCTGAGTAAGACGAACAAAATATGCGAGGAACAGTTGGAAAAGTAAGGACGAACTCATGATGGGCCTCTATATTTGGATACATCAGTGCTATCCAACAAGAAATGACTAACATATATCAGCTCTAGACAATATGTATATATAGCAATGGTGATACAAGCGAACTCCTTGCCCAATCGGCTGGGGCTGTAGAATACACCGACTGCTTCTCTGCAGAGGAATAAGGCACAGGGGGTATCCTCGTGGTTTAATGGTTAAAGCGGTGTACTGTGGAACTGTAGTAAGCGAGTTCGAAGTCAAGTCGCACTATTACGTTCACTTCTGGACAAAAATACCCTTGGGAAAGGTATGAACCCCCTTATTCCCCCAGCTATGGGTTAAATAGTACCACTACTATTCCTTGAGGAGAATGGCTTTGGCATTATATAACTTACAAAGGTTGATATGCCATTAAACAAAGAAACCAACCAACCAACTAACCGGAAAAGGCACCCTTTCCAAAGAATATCCTAGATATGACAATCATCATGAACAATCTGAGGGTGAGGTTCCAGTAATGCTGGTGCTTTTGAAAATGCACACTACCCCTTCATTGCCTTCGCTTCTATGTCCACTCAGACTTGCAGTGGCAGCACCTGATAAGGTCCTATCTCTAGGTCAGATAGAACTAAACCGTGTTCTTATGCTAAATTGACTTGCTTGAAATAGAACTGTTTTTGACGTGGAAACTGCGTGCTTATGCTAAACTGAACTCTTTGAAATAGAACTGTTTTTAAATAGAACTAAACAGTGTAATTATAGCAAACCGAATTGTTTGAAATAAAACTGTTTTTGACATTTAGTTGTATGTAAACAAAAACTATACTTATACTAAACTGAATTGTTTAAACTTTAATTCGGCGTTAAATGACCCGAAAAAGGATGATACGCCGAAAAAAAAAAAAAAAACAACCAACCATCCAACTGACAATCTAACGAACTCCGTTCTATCAACACGCCTTGATGATGAATATATATATATATATATGTGTGTGTGTGTGTGTGTGTGTGTGATTCTTGAATAAAGAATTAAATATTTCTATTAAACCTGTTGTAAGTGTCTGATTTATCCATCTTTCCACACTTATATTATCTTGTTTGATTCACCAAAATCTACCATTTCAATATATATATATATATATATATATATATATATATATATATACTGAATTTTCTAGAGTCTACAACAATATCAAATGCCCATGCAAGTCTGGAAATTTATCGTATGCACCTCGTGTATGTATATATATATATATATAAATATTTCCGCATTAAATATATATATAATTTCAGGTTTTCAAGACCAATGTCTTACCTACCACACACACACACACACACACACATATATATATATATATATATATATTTAATGCGGAAATATTTATATTTTTATAATGATAAGACTTTTACTTACTTTTCATTTCATAAATTGCGATTGTCTGTGTTCGCGGTATAATTTGGGGGAATACTTACAATAAAACTAAATAACATTTTAAATAAATAGGTAATTCCCTGTACTTGTTCAGTGGAGCTCTCAGGCATTATTCCTACTAAAAGACAGGTGAAATGAGATTCGCTTGCTCACTCACTCGATCGATCGATCCAGCTAAAGGTCACGTGGGGCTAAAAGCCTGAAAGAGACATAACCTAATATGACAAAAGCAAATTCTATGTTTTCCTTTCCTTTTATCCAAATGACCATACCAAAATATTTCAATTATGTAGTCATTATTTTAGACACGAATACCAAACCAGACAATAACAAAACATTATGGACTTTCTTCTGAAGAAATGGACCTTTCAAGCTTTCCAGATCTCTTCTTCTACTTTCAGTGAAAGACACGAACATGAAATTATGTTTAAGATAAACATTTCTCTACACAAATATATATTTTCTACTACTAAAATAAATCCTGCTTTCATTTATCAAAATCATATTTACTTCATGTTTCGTTTTATGTATCTTTGATTTGCTTAGGTTTCTTTGTTTTAATGGCATATCAACCCCTTCAGGGGTTTTTAATGCCCAAACCATCCTCCAAGAACAGTAGTACATAGCTGGGAAGATAAGCGGGTTCATACTTTCCCAAGGGTATTTGTCCGAAAGTGAATGTAATAACACCACTGGAGTTCGAACTTGCTAACTACGATTCCTCAGTCCATCGCTTTAACCATTACGCCACGAGGACATCCTGACTTGTTTATTTTAGCGTGTCTTTGCACACCAGTTTAGAAAAGATTGTAAACCTCAACACAAGATCAACCCAGATTTGTTTACCATATTCTTTATCTCCCCTCCCTCTCTCTCTCTCTCCCTTTCTGTGTGTCTCTCTCTATATATACATACATATATATGTGTGTGTGTGTGTGTGTGTGTGTGTGTGTGTGTGTGTGTGTGTTTTTGAAAATACAAATTATTTTTCGGTAGATATCAACGAAGTTTAAACATGTGGCACAAGGCCATCTTTATTATAGTATCATATGGGGAAAATCGTCTTACTGACACACCATGTAATTGATAGACTTAAGATACATCCCTTCCGGTGAGTGGGATGGGATTTATTCACCCACACCAGGATTTTACTATATCATGTGTCCGCGGTAACAGGAAGTATCTATTTACCCATCCCCTCCACTACAGGCAGGATGTGACACTGTCAATTTTAAACGGACAAACTTGGTTTAAATTCACTTTTACTTCTAGTCTGCTTACCTTAAAAAGGCTAAGGAAACAGAATTTGCACTACTTTTTCCTCGTAGCTGAAAGGAGAACAGATAGATTCGTGCTTTCTTCGAGGGCATTTGCACGAAGTCAAACGCAGTCTTGTCAATGATTCGAACTCGACTCACCGATAACATTTCCTTATGACGTTATCCATTTTGCTCAATGCCCCCTACCCTGAAGTAACTCACTCTGATGAGCAGAAGCAAAAAGTTTCTTGTCATTCTTTAATAGTCATTTTAATAGCGGTGTTTCAGGAATCAAACAATCCTTACCCAAGGGTAAAGGCACTCCCTTGGACAAGATCACTATATTTCACCAACTTTATATGTAAAAATTTCTCATTTCAGGATTTCTAGTGAGTTGTAAAAATTGCAAATTTCCTTATAAAGAGATTATGATTTATACGAGTGAGTTGAATAGAGGAAGAACTAGTTCAACATTTTGATGATTAAGGGTTTTCAGACTATTGTCTTCATCTTCATTGTTATTGTTATTTCCACAACGTTTCGGCCGATATGTCCTCCGGCCTTTTTCTGGTGTTTGTCGAACTCGGGAAACTTCACGGAACTTCGAACTACGTCCTTTATTGAATCCGCGCCTGTTCTGATTCCTTTAGCCATAACCGGGTACAAGTGTTAAGTATTTCTGTATTGTTACTCGCCTGTAGTGAGGATTGAACCTGCAACCTCCAGATGTCTCCTTGAAAGCTTAGGGAACCAACGCCTATAACCGTTACGCCATGTGTCCTGCTGACAACTAGTTCAACATTATGTTACTAGTAGCATGAACATTTTCATGTTTCTCAATATACCCAAAGTATGTCCAAGAAAATAAAATTTAATGCATTTGCGAGATTGACGACTGGAAGTTGTTTATCCCAACTCAATATGAAAATAGAATGATGATCACTCAAACAAACGTTTACAGGTCGAGTATTATACCCCAATCCTAATGGACATTTGGTGTCGACCAATTCTAGAATAATTCCACCAAGCAGTACTCGTCAGATTGATCTTTACTTGGTACCTATTATTAAGACCTAATGAAAGTTGCTGGTTATCAATCGTAGACAAGTAATTAACTGCCTTTGACAATACTATGTATGATTTGCAAGGGTATTTGAATGATTAATTCTTATTACTATGATGTCGTAGTCCAGTATGTTTGTCTGTACGTCACGGGGATAACCCCACTACTTCTTAATTCGGTTAATCATTAGTGTTCCTACCTAACTTCAGTAAATAGGATCCTAATAATACAAGCGCATTGAATGTCGTGCTATATTTGTGTAACATTCTTTTTACCGTAAGTAAAGTTGGCGACCATAGTCGATGGTGACCCGAAGGACTCCTTTTCAATATGACACTATGTAGGTGGTCCGCCAAGCAGACGATCCCTTTGTCTGTTTTAGCGCGAAATCAAACAAAGGCCTGAGAATCGAGAAATCCCCGAAACCGGAAGTAGGCGAGGGAACGCGAGTCGAAGAATTGGAAGAAGGAACCCAAAGGAAAGAGTTGGCGAAGGGAGACGCAGAAGGGCAGTTGGTAGTCGACACCGGACAGCAGAAGAGACCAGTCGGCATGAGAGAGAGAGAGTCCACCATCAGTGAAGACCAGTCAAGATGAGTCAGCATTCCTCGTGGCTTTGTGGAAATTTCGCGAAGGATGCACGTCAGCGTTAGTCTACAGATGCACAAAGGAATGCAGAGTGTCACAACTTAACCTTCTTACACTTGTGTTAACCCAAGCCCATATTGTTCGTTTGTTCGTTTGTTCTTCCTCCCACTCCCATGATTGTATTTCTTGTAGCCATGAAGAAATGTGCGATGCCCCTATCGGAACCACTAGATGATTAACCGGCCAAGATTTAAATGGTTTAAAGAGTTGATGTATTCGGGGGACCGAAGGGGTATTGTCACATCAATATTTACTTAACCACGGTGTAGGGGAGGGCGTTACTCCATTCCTTGGATTACTTCTCTTTACCCTTGATCCTTACCTTATAATGCTGAGTGTTAATCAAGGTGACATCAAGTACCATTTTTGAGTCCTTAATATGACCCGACCTCGGATTGAACCCAGGTCTCCCGGACCATTTCCGACTGAAATACATTTCTTTTAACCGTTATATTAATCCTCATTCTCAACTCGCGCTGACAGCACTGATCTCGCAAGCTCTCTTACTCTCTCCATCCCTTCCTATCATTCCTCGAGCCTGGCAGGTCCTCCAAACTACATCCTTTGTCCGCATAGAACTGTTGTAAATTTGTCCTTGCTGGTCGGCAAACACTGGAACGTCCCTGTGTAATGATCCATTGAAGAACGTCATTATGGGTAGATCTTTGCTTCTCCAGCAGTGTCCCACATACTTTGTTCATCTTACTAGGGTGGTTTTAAGATGGGATGCAAGTAGCCGTAAAGCCGATGTTTCTCAGGGTGTTGCTTCCAGGATTAATTTAAAATAGACTGTAGCATCCTCGTGTAGTTCCCATAAGGCCTTATCTCTATGCGTTTTATTAGCGTCTGTGGTGCATCCATTTAATAGTATGGGCACGGCTACAGCTTGGAAGAAATAAGTAGTATGAAATATAACTTTACAATTACTGCTCAACTACCTCCCCCCGCTACCCCACAGAAATTTCCATTTTTTGAAATAAGTAACTTGCTTTTGAAGGCAAATTCATTTTCTTAAAATTTTTTAGAAAACGATAGTTAACTTTCTAAGACGGTGGTTCGATTTGCAATAAAGCTAACTTTGCCGATCTATGAGAAAGTCAAGGTTGATAGCAACACTAAATTCTAATTATGGTAGACATTTTCTCAATATTTCTTCCTAACTTGGATTTCAAACACTAAGCCAACTGACCAACTGGAATTTTTTGCGAGTATGATATATTTTTGGAACAAATTGCGTAATTAGACCAAAAACATCAATAGTGTGAAAAAAATTAAGATTGAATGGGATGATACCAAAAAAAATTGTAAGAAAGATAATTTGAGAGGCCATTTTTTGGAACTTCAGATGAATTACGTAACAGAATTTGATCTGTATAGATATATTGTTTAAATAGCCTACATGTTTTTTAAGCTTGATATGAGAATATATTAAAAAGGGGTGATGCCAAAGAAGGCCTAATAAACAAATAAGAGTGTATTACACTATAACAGCCGAGAATAATCATAAAAGCCGAAGCCATCAACAAAGCAATCATTTGGTTATAAAAAAAAAAGAAAGAAAAAAAACTGATTATTAAGAAATAAATTGAAAATTATTAATAGAATTGTCATCAATTTTCAGTTTTATGATGTTTTAGAACTTATTTACTTATTTTAATAAGCAATTTTTAGACAGAATATCTTTATTAACTAACCCAATTCCAAAAAATTTATTTTCTTTGTGAAGTTATATAGCAGGTGGCTTAAATAAATTTGAGTCAGGAAAGGTGGTTGTTTTGGTGACACAGTCGTATGTAGAACCCAAAACCCAGCAAGCATAAATGCAAAGCTATTTACACACACACACACACACACACACACACACACACACACACACACACACACACACATATGTATATATATAGATAGATATATGAGTGTATCCATAATAAAATGCCTCACTATAAAGAAATAAAGCTCTACCGTAGTACAAAGCATCTGGGTACCCAACAGTTCAATTTAGATGTATTCGGCCGATGATTTATTTATCATAATAAAAGTCTGAGAAGAATCCGAGCCACACTTTATGGAGGAGTTCATAACAGAAAAATTAAGAACTAGTGTGGTATATATTCCCCCATTACAGGTTTTGAATGCGGATATTTTCTTTCTCATTGACTGGTTACCAAAGCAAGGTTTAACAGCCCAATCTGTCCACTACTTAGTCAAATTCAGAGAGGGGCGAAGAGAATTAGTTGTATATTTTCTTAAGGACTAAGAAAATAAAGAAACGTTTGAACTAAATGGTTTTATCTATTTCGACTATAATATCCGTTACTTTTCGAATACGAAATATGTATATTTAAATATACGAATATGTATATTTAAATATACGAAATATGTATATTTAAATATACGAATATGTATATTTAAATAGCATTAATTTCATTGAGTGTTTCCCGCGCATACAAATATCAAAACAGCCAACATCTTGTTAAATCATTTATATGCGGGATTTATCCAGTTCCTCATAATATTACACAAGGTCCCATTTGTGTGGAATGCTTCGCAGGAAGCCATCCATCCAGGGCGTGAGTTAAAAATTGTTGTTTCATCGGCATGCCCCTCAGGTGTCGGGCAATGAAACCAGCACTTAGCCATTTTAAGTGTTGAGGAAAGATGCTTCTTGTGGGAAAGGCCCTTTGAAACATAAGACGAATTACAAAGTGTTAATACTCATGAATGTATATTATGTATTTTAACAAATGGTGTTTATTGCATTTATGATATATCTAATTTGCATAATGATTTTTAAAAATCAGGTTTTAATAAATGATCATACTGTATTATTTTTTAAGAAATCTAAAATTTTATTTTTATCTTTTAAAGTTTTAACGAAGTAGTACATTTTGTAATGTACGGTAATGTTTAGTCCTTTTCATTGTCTTTGAAAAATACACTACCTTTTCAGGCGCGCGCGAGAAATTAAGAATATATCATTTAGTGATGATTATTGTTAGATATTGACTTGAAGACCCGTTGACATCTGACGATGTATAGGCGGAAGTCAGACTCTGGATGAACAAAAATAACAGGAAATGTACCTTGTACCTAAAATAAACAGGCCGCGGGTGTTCTCGGTAAATTGCGTTGGTGGCATGCTTGATGGGAGTGTGTCCATGGGAATTGTGTAAGAAGTAAGTTGGTGGAGGTGTAACCAAGAAAATTTGCGTGGGTGTTATGCCGGAATGAGGCGTGGCCAAATTAATTTCGTGGGTTACTGGAATTTTATATTACCATCAAGGGTCTGATCAGATAGAGAAGAGTTTTCATTGAAGATCCGTACCATCAGCTGCTGCGTGGAGCTCAACGTCACCGATCCTCTCTTTTGCTCTACCCATCGTCGATTTTGGGTAATAAAACAAGAAGCAAATAATATTTTATACATAAGTATTGACGTCTTTTTCTATTATACAACACTATAATGAAAATGCTAGCAGATATAATGGCATCGTTTCTATTCATAATATGCTTAGTTTATTTGTTTGTTTGGACTTTAGGGCATTTCAACCATTGTAGGTTATTTAAAGCCAAATCCATTTTTATACAATCAAACAGTTCTATTTCAAACAATCCAATTGAGCAGAAGTACACAATATAATTGTCAAAAACATTTCTATTTCAAAATTCAGTTTAGTCAAGCAGTTCAATTTCAAGCAATTCAGTTTAGTATTAGTATAGTTTTTGTTTACACACAGTTAAATGTCAAAGCAGTTCTATTTCAAACAATGCAGTTTAGCGTTAGTACGGTTTCAATGTCAAAAACAGTTTCATTTCAAACAATTCCGTTTAGCATACAAAAACAGTTCCACTTCTAATAATTCAGTTTAGCATAAGTATGCAGTTTAGATGTCAAAACAGTTCTATTTCGAGCAATTCAGCTTAGCATAAGCACGCAGTTTCAATGTCAAAAACAGTTCTATTTCAAGCAATTCAGTTTAACAAGTAAGCAGTTTAGTTCTATTTGACCCATAGATAGGATACACTCAGATGCTACCACTCCGGCCCAAAGTGGACCAGGGAGCGATGGCATTGAAGGGGTAATCTAGATTCTCCAAAGCTCCAACATTACTGGAATCTACCATCAGATTGTTTAATGTCATATCTAGAGCATTCATTTGGGTGGGGATCTTAACCATCTGCAGAGAAAAAGTCGGTAAATTCTACCCCCCCCCCAGCTGACTAGGCAGATGCCTTGGTTATTCATTTCGAGCGTCAGAAAATCTAATGATAGGGATAAGTATTACACTATAGAAAAGAAGCAGACGATATCCCGCTGAAATAATTGATGAAGACTGCGCTTCTTACAAATACACCAGCTCTAACCGAATCTTTGCTTCATAGCCTGGGGCAGGCTGTAATAGGCATTGGCCTCCACAGGAATTCAGATAAAACAGAATCCATGTGTTTTAATCAAGATGGTACCATCTCCTCATAAAATGGCGAGCCTGTGAAATTACTTAATTAATTTACATACCTCGGTAGCAATATCTCGTCAATTGAAAGCGATTTCAACAAACGCCTTAGTAAAGAATGTACTGCTATTAATGGGTTAAAGACCATATTAAAATCTCATCTCGGATAAAGTAAAAGATTTATTTTTCCAAGGTGCCTGTATTTACTCTCTCCTCCGTACGAGCAGGATGAGACATAAGGTCAATTTTTATGTGGAGTTCAACAGGTTTGAAATTAGAATTTTCCTCGACTGATCGCTAAACTACGGCTGAAAGCTCCAGATATTTACTCATAGTTGGAGGGCGAATAATTGGATTCATACCTTTACCAAGGGTATTAGGGGTACGGAAAATTACAATCAGCGCTTTCCAGGATTTTAAACTAGTCTCGCCGAGTCCATTTCCTACGACGATAGCAGTTACACCACGGGCATCTCCAAAGTGTATCTGTGTCAGTACTATTGTATGACTGCACCACTTCGAATCTAATGAAACGCACGGAGAAAGAGCTGGACATATCAACCTTCTTGCGTTATTACATGCCAAATCCATCCTTCTAGAAGAACAGTAGTGGTACTATTTACGCCCATAACTGGTAAGATAAAGAGATTCATATCTGTCCTAAGGGTATGTGTCCGAAAGTGAACGTAATAGTTCGACTGGAGTTCGAACTCGCTAATTACGATTCCGCAGCCTATCGCTTTAACCATTACACCACGAGGACACTCCGCTTAATCGATAAAAAATGAACTAATAAGCCACGATCACAACAGGACTTCTACGTTTGACACACCCGTGCTAGCCGACCGACAAAACTTTATTTTCCTCAGTTCTGTGTTGATGCTGGGTGGTGTTTAAAGGAGTTCCTCAGAGCGATTACCGATAGGGACAAATGGCGAGGGAGAGTCAAGGGAATCCGTGCTATTGATACGCCTTAATGACAATAATAATGAAGATGATGATTATGAAAACAAAGCATTGCGCATGCTCATATAACTATATGGTAACTGTGTTAATTTTCTACAGGTTGTACTAGAATGGGAATCTTTTTTTATTCAAAACTCTGAAGCCGAAATTAGTCAGGGTATTTTTTGCGACATGATTAAAAATTGAAATTATGTCCCAGTAAAGTACGGGTACCACGGCTATTATATATATATGTGTGTGTGTGTGTGTGTGTGTGTGTGTGTGTGTGTGGAGATAGAAAAAGAGAAAGGAGAAAAAGAAATTACCCTGAAAATTAAAGATAATGAAATTATGGGATTTCTGTAAGAAATCTTGTGATATCAGATCAGTAACGTCCCAGCCACCCGAAATTCCCATTAGACACACCCCAAATCCAACAGCCTTTTATAAGTTATAAGTTATCGTTTCATAGGTTTCGAAATAGCGTACTTTGAGTGTATATCATAATTAAATCTACAATTTTGAAGTCCCCTATGCTTCGTCTATAAGACAGGAGGTTTACGAGAATTATTTAAGGGAATAATATTCCTTACAGCTTAACCAAGAATTAGAGTTATCTGTATTAGACTTTAAAGTATATTTTGGTTGACACAATATCGGCATAATGAATGCAGTTCACAAGTTACAGTTTTCTTTTAATTTAAATGTACATCTTATATAGAAGAAATATATTGGCCTGGTCAGCTGGGACTGTAGAATACACCGACTGCTTCTCTGCAGAGGAGTTAGACTCCGCCAACGAGTGTCCAAGATATGACATTAAACAATCTGATGATGAGGCTCTAGTAATACTGGGGATTTGGTTCTGAGTGGTATTACCTAATGGAGGTGCCCGTGGTGTAATGGTTATCGTAATGGACACGGCGACACGAGTTCAAATCCTGGATGAGAATGATTGCATTTCATATAGCACTAATACCCTTGGGAAAGGTATGAATCCAATTATTCTCCCTCCAGCTATGGGTAAATAGTAGGGCAGACTAGGTTCTTCATCCTTGGTGAGGCAACTAGTCTAGGAGAAGGAAAACTCTGAATTCAAACCTGCTCAACCCCGCTTAAAAATTGACCTTGTGTTATATCCTGTCCGTGCGGAGGGGTTGGTAAATAGGATCACCTAATAGATTCCTATCTACAGGTCAAATAGAAGTGTTTGACATTTAAACTGAGAGCAAACAAATGATTTATGCTAAATAGAGTTGTTAGAAATAAAACTGTTTGATCATTTAACTGTACGTGAATAAATGAGTGATGTTTAATTAAATTGTTAGTGATACATAGCAATACTTGGAACCATTTAACTGTGTGCAAAATAATGAGCTTAGGCTCGTTTAAAAACGGTGTCCGACAAAATGTGTTGACAAACCATATATAAAAAAGGATTTAGCGTCAAATAACATATAATGGTTGATACTATTTACCAACCCCTCCGCTCGGGCAGGATATGACACAAGGTCAATTTTTAAGGAGGTTTGAATTCAGAGTTTTCCTTCTCCTAGACTAGTTGCCTAACCAAGGATGAAGAACCTAGTCTGTCCTACTATTTACCCATAGCTGGAGGGAGAATAATTGGATTCACACCTTCCCGAAGGGTATTAGTGCTATGTGAAATACAATCAGTCTCTTCCAGGATTTGAACTCGAGTCGCCCGTGTCCATTTCCTACGACGATAACTTACTACACCACGGGCACCTCCAACATATAAGGTTGATATGCCATAAAACTAAACCAAACTAAACCAGTTTTTCTCTTTCTTATTTTTCTCGTTCTTTCTGTCTTTTTCGTCCATTTGTTTACCGTCTTTCTTGCTTTCTCTCTCTTTTCCCCAGCTTTCTTGTACCCTCCCTCTCTTTCTGTTTTCTGTTTTTTTGTTTGTTTTTTATTTTGTATTTCGTCTTTCTCTTCTCTTTTTTTCTTCTTTCAATATCTGACCTTATTTTTTTGTCATTCTTTTTTCCCTGCCATTGCACACACACGCACGCACGCACGCACGCACGCATTCTCTCTCTCTCTCTCTCTCTCTCTCTCTCTCTCTCTCTCTCTCTCTCTCTCTCTTTGACTCATTATCCTATCCGTGGCCTTAAAATAGAGTGACTGTATTCCCTGTAGAGCTGTAAGACACCCTGTCCATATTTACCAACCCCCTCCGCTCGGGCAGGATATGACCACAAGGTCAATTTTTAAGCGGAGTTTAGCTGGTTTTAATTCAGGACACCCTCTCTATAAAATGAAAATCCTGGTCATGAAACTAAACTGCATCCAGTTCCGCATATCTAGGAAATGTGGAGTACCTCTTCATTGCTATTACCCCCCATGTCCACTCTGATCCAGTGAGGTATCACCTGCTAGGATTCTATCTATAAGTCAAATAGACTTATCAAAAATATTCGTATTCGATAGGACCGCGTACATAAAATACTATTAAGAAACAACACAAAAAATGTGAATATCAACATTCAATGAATGCAATTCCCTTAACTTGTGTCATAAAACATCCCAAGACGAGTTGATATCCCGTTAAAATCAATCAACTGATCTTTCACACACACGCTCACAGACTCAGACAAACGCGAGTACGTGCACCCCCCCACACGCTAATACCCTTAGGAAAGGTATTAATCCAAATTGTTCTCCCCTCCATCTATGGGTAACTCTTAGAGTAGACTCTCTTTTTAGCCCTGCTTAGGCAACCAGTCTAGGAGAAGGAAAACTCTGCATTTAAACCTATTGAACACTGCTTAAGAATTTGCCTTGTGTCGCATCCTGCCAGTGCAGAGGGGTAAGGTAAACACACACACACACACACACACACAAACACACACACACACACACACACACACACACACACACACACACACAATTTTTTCATATACACACACACACACACACACACACACTCATAAAATGATCAAAATCATTTATCAGTTTTTAAAAAAAAGAGAAAAAAGCTGAAACATCAGACATTAACAAAAGAATCCGTTCTCATACCCAGCCCAAACGAGACAGATTTTCTGTAGATGATACAAAGAGAACTTTTCAAAAGTGTGTGCCTGTGTAGGTGTTTATGTATACAACAAAAGACCTTTTCACTTCTTCATCCGATTTCCATTTCCCTTAATCTGATCTCGTGATTTGAAGGCAGTTTGTTCAATTTCGAAAATCAGCAAGGAAGAGCTTGATAATTGCATTGACGTGTCTATTGGTGACTATTGAGTCGAATTCTTGATTTGTAGATCCTTGAGTATTGGAATTAATGCGCCTCCCATAGAAGTACGGATCAAGGCTCCTTTCTGCGTCTCCACCTGTCCATGACAGGATTTCACCTTGTATCCTTTAATTGCTTCGATATCCGGCTGATATTTCTCCAGCCTTTTGTGTTTGAGGTAAATCGCTTAGGAGTGAGTTAAACTTAATAAGTGTAACAAGGTGTTAACATGATGAAGTAAAAGCTAAGAGAGAGTTAATCCTTTTCAAGAACAAAGGCATTTTATTTTGCTGTAGTTTAATTATGAACTCTTTGGATTAATTCAATAAAATTAGAGAACAGTTTTATCCTCAAATTTAATACATACAAAATACTGTGATAATTTGTCCAAGTAGTACCACAACTGTTCTTCAAGAAGACAGGAATTGGTATTAGATAACCCAAGAAAGCTGATATGCCATTGAAAAGAAAGAAAAAAAAAAGAATTAATAATTGTTTAGTGTCATATCAAGAACGCTTGTTGGGGTTGTTTTACCCAACTGGCCACAGGACACTCATTGGGAGAATCTAAGCCCTCAACAGAGATGCAGTCGGTGTATTCTACAGCTCCAGCCGACTGGACTGGAAGAGAAAAAGATATGAAAATGGCTATAACAAAAGAAAACAGAATGATGGAAATATTTTCTAAACGAAAGGAAAGAAGCAAATATGTGAAAAATATATTTTCTTGTTTCTACTGATATGCTTATACACAAAAGCAATCATATACACCACATTTAAATGAAATATAAAGAAGATGATTAACATCTAAAAATGGTTATATCTTTCTCTCCCCTTCCTTATCTGTCAGTGTGTCTGTATCTCTCTTTCTGTCCCCCTCTCTCTCTCTTTAATTTAGCATTCGATGAAGTTTTTATCAATTCATACTGAATACTTATGAAACTTATATTATGTTTTAAAACACAAAATTTACTCAGTATTCAGAGCAAACACAAGGACATATTAAAAAAACAAATAGCAATATATATATATATATATATATATATATATATATATATATATATATATATATATATATATATATATAATTTTGTTGTAGGTCCAAAGAAAGAAATATCTTCAAATGAGTAGGTCTACGGAGCGATTTGTATTTTTTTTAGATTTTTTAAAATTTATTTTGTTCTTACATACGTGAATGTTTACAGTTTGTTGCTTTCGTCAGAGAACATGTATGGCACAAGGCCTTGTTAATTGGGTACTCAATGAGACTTGACCTCACACGTGTAAATCCTAAAAAAATACAAATCTCTTCGCGGACCTACTCATATTAAAAGTGTATACATAAACCTCTAAATAAGTTTGATTGAATGATATAAACACACGTTTTCTATACAATTTTATTAAGATCCTTTCCAACTTCCGAACAATTGTTTTAATTTCAATACGCTTTCGGACCCTTCATAAGCCATCACCAAAGGGGTTAACAAATGTATTGAATAGTTTATAAGATAGTTTTTTTTTAATTGTTAAAACATTTTAATACTTTGAGACATAAGCATATTGTTGGATTAAACATATATATATATATATATATATATATATATATATATATATATATATATATATATATATATATATATATATATATATATATATAGGTATTATTCGGTAAAGTTAAACCAGAGTTGGGAGTAATTCCTTCAGGACAAGAAAATCGTTCAAGAGCTGAACATTTAAATTTTCCTGGTAGAGAGCTCAATGTAATTAATTTTACAGAGCAATACTTTCTTTAAAGAAAAAACCAGAGACCGGTTATTTTAGGATTATAAATTTATTTCCATCCTGTTTTTCGTTTCTGGTGTGAACCAAAAACACGAAGAAAAATATAACAGGACTTCTTCAGATCTAATGGGTAAATAAAACAGAATAGACACAGGGGAAAGGGGGAGGGAGAGAGTTGAAGAGTTACCTCCTCGTTCTATTGAATTTCCGTTTTTTTATTTACCTATTTATTTTATTTTAAAAATTCTTCCGTCAGTTATAATTACGGTAATTTAACTTTTTTTATTTATTTTATCTTATTTATTTTCTTTTCTTGTTAAGTTCGATAAATAACTTTTATGTGCTATGTCATATATATATATATATATATATATATATATATATATATATCATCAAGTGCTGATAACCCGGGATTTTCTTACCTTCTCTCTCTCTGCCTCACCATCTGTCTCTATCATCTGTCGCTTCAGGTATGTCCTCTTGACGACATCCAGTGTCTACACAGAACTGATATATGTAAGTCCTTGCCGATTTGTGAACATTAGTACTTCCATCTGCCTGAGTTTATAAGAGAACATTGCTTATGAGTGCGTCCCTACTGTTCCAGTTGCGCCCCGTTTGTCTTATTCGTTTGACTAGGATGGATGATTTGTGAGATGAGAATAAGTGGCTATACATCTGATGTTTTATGACGTGTTACTTTCAGGATGTGTTTAAAACAGTACGTAGTATTCTTGTGTTGTATCCGTCTATTTTTTTCTCCATGCATTTCGTTAGCGTCAAGGTGGTGCATTATTTCAGTTGTAATGACACAGCCCAATTTGGAAGAAGTCTCTCACTATTTAATCCTAGAGATCAGATTTCCATATAATCTGTCGATAGCAGTCTACGCTTTAGTTAGGTGTATGTAGATATCACTTTCTGTAGATGGGATATGGCTGCAAATGTTTGTGAACTACTATACTAATTTCATGACTTAACATTTAAATCGAGGTTACTCCTTATTCAAAACATTTACTCTGTTTTCTTTGCATTTATATATAAGCCAATTGTAACATGATATGAAGAGTCGAGTTAGAAAATGACAGAAGGTACATTTCTGGGGAAGGAGAGAGAAGAAAAAAATAATAAGAAAAAGGCAGACACATAATCTACGTAGCGGCCAGCTGACCTGTAGTGAGTTAGGCCAAAGCACTTGTTGTCACCCAGTCAAGAGTGAATGACTACGATAATTTAAAATGACCAGAAAATAAACAGAGGTCCCAAAGCTTCTGCGTAGGTATGCAACTACATGAAACGGATGCGTCCTTCCTTCGAAACCAGGCGGAAGTAAGGGAACGACTCGAGTTTGAGAGTTAGTTGTTTCAGAGACGTGACGAGGTAAAGACCCGAGTGAACACTAACCAGAAAAATGTGAAGTTAATCTAAATTTGCGGCTCTCATTTTGGGATGAGCTCCGAAATGAAGACGAAACCAACAAACAAGCACGTTAGAACTATAGCAGAAAACCAGATGGACAATTTAAGTTCTGTTTCTACTCTCTCTCTCTCTCATGACGTTTCTCTTTTTACAGCTAACGGGGGTGAATCAGTTTCCATACTTTGTTCTTTCTTCTGACGACAACTTAAAATGCGTTCAAGCGAATAAACGTTTATGTTAGTCAACTAAGAAAGAGTTTTATATGTTCGTCACTTTTCTCAAGGACAGGTTACAACCGTACAATAGGTGTGTAACAGTACAACGTGCTATTTGGTGCAACGTGCTATTTGGTGCAGAACCTTCGCCTCCTGCTGTTTTCAACAAACTATGCAGTTCGGATTCGATTTGGGCAAGTATCTTTGGGAAAAAAACCCTAGATTGTCAGTGTAGTCTGCGTTGATCATAGTTTCTGGGTGATATCATCAACTTTTTCTTTTGTTGTGGGAAACCATTTTTGCCAGTATTGAACGGCCAGCAAAGACTTACGAGTTTCAATTCTGTACGGATACCGGATGCCGTCAACAAGACATACCGGGAGCAATGAATGATAGGGATGAATGGCAGATGAGAGACAGGGAACTATAGTCTGTTGACATGATTTGATGATGATGATCATCATCATGAAATATCACTTTACATGACTCTTCTTAAATATCTACCCATATGTACTTATTAATTCAGTCACGCATTAATATACATAAGCTGTCAGGCATTAGATTAATTGGTTGGGTTTTATGGCATATTTACTCTTGTGGGTTATCAAAAGCCCAATCCTTTATATATATATATATATTATTTGTAAACAAATATTAGGTAACATTTTTAAACGAGCCAGAACTCATTTCTTTGCTCACATTGAAATGGTTTGAAGTATTCCTATCTAACACTAATAATCTTGTTTTATATTAATCATTTCTTTGCACTCATTGAAATAGTTTCAAGTATTGCTCCCACTAATAGTTTTATTTGCACATAGTTAAATGGTTTCAAGTATTCCAATCTAACACGAATAATTCAATAGTATTCATTCATTTGGACACCGCTAAATGGTTCCAAGTATCGCTTTGTAATACCAATAAATAATCTTTACACACAGTCAGATATTTCAATCTAAAATGAGTAATTCTATTTCATACAATTGATCTGTTTGTACACATTTAAATTTCTTCAAGTATTGCAATCTAACACCAATAATTTTATTTGCACACAGTTAAATAGTTCTATTTGAACCATAAATAGGACCCTAATAGGTACTACAACTCCGAGTTGGGGTGGACCTGGGAGTAGTTACAATGAATCGGTACCCCACATTTCCGAGAGCTCTAGGATATGAGCCTCACTATCAAATATTCAGGACATTTATTGGGAGGTGTCTTATCACTTTGCAGAGATGCAGTTCGCGGTTTTTTACAACCTCAGCGGATTGAGCTGATGGCATTAGAAGATGGTCCATACTCCCTAGAGCAACAAGGAGTACAATCTTACAAAGATTGATGCTATCATCAATTTAATTTGCACAAATTTTTGAATGTTTTTGTCAGCGCAATTTCAAATGTTCCGACATGTTCCAAGTCATCGCAACCTCCCGTAATACAATAAAACCAGATGAAGCAATCGAAATTATATTAATCCAAAACTCTTCCTTATTAACCATCTACTCCATCCCTTCCATTAACATTACCTTACCTCTCCCCATAGGCTGTCATAATAATTCATTGACTGGTTATCTTGTCTCTGTCATTGCACTGGTCAACAGGTGTAACAGTCACGTTTTTTCTCAGTCATAAAATAACACCTCAACTAATTTTATGGTTTCTTTCAGTGAAGATCTACTTGGAAAGAAAATGAGTTTCATTTGGTCAGTGAATGAGCACAAATACTTTCGTTAAAGACATTT
Organism: Sepioteuthis lessoniana; assembly: GCA_963585895.1. NCBI lineage: Eukaryota > Metazoa > Mollusca > Cephalopoda > Myopsida > Loliginidae > Sepioteuthis > Sepioteuthis lessoniana. The sequence goes on along the minus strand of OY757923.1, from coordinate 35,456,417 downwards.
TCATGTCTTCTTTTTAAAGAGAGGCATCGTTTTTGTTTGTGGGTGTGTGAGTGAGACAGAGGCAGACATCGGCAGGGTTAGTATGCATGTGTGAGTTAGTGTGTGGATAATATATGGTAGAAAATAAAAAAGCAAAAAAAAAAATAATGCTAATAAAACTGGGTGAAATTATGGAGAAAATAAAAGAAAATAATGAAGGGAAGGAAGAAAAAAGAAAAGTGGAAAGAAATAGAAATGTGGACAAAATGAAAAAAAAAAATGAAAAAAAAAGTCATAAGGAAAAAGGAAAAATACAGAAGAAAAAGAAAAGAGTGAAACTAAATGAAAGAAGAAAAACAGAAAATAAGAAAAGAAAAAAAAAGGAAAGGCAGAAAGAAAAAGAAATGGAGATAGAATGGAAAAAGAAAGAGTGAGACTCAAGGAAAGAGAGAAGAGAGAATGGAAAAGAATAGAGTGAGACTTAAGAAAAAGGAAAGGCAGAAAACAAAAAAGAAAGGCAGTAAGAAATAGAAATATAGGAAGAATAAAAAAGGAAAGAGTGAGGGCTATGAGAAAAACGGAAAATGAAAAACGGAAAATGAAAAAAAAAAAAAAAAAGAAATAGAAATAGAAATATTGTAAGAATAAAAAAGGAAAGAGTGAGGCATTGAGAAAAATTGAAAATGAAAAAAAGAAAAGCAGCTAGAAATAGAAATATAGTAAGAATAGAAAAAGCAAAGAGAAAAACAGAAAATAAAAAAAAAGAAAGAAAAAAGAAAAGGAGACGGAAAGAGAAATGTTAACAGAAATGTTAACATTAGTAAAAAGGAAACGATGAATTTATTGGAAATCCTGAGAATAAAGAAAGAAAAGAAAAATTCTTGTAATCCTAATTGTATTTTCAATGTTTTATTGCATTATTTCATAATAATTATTAGTCTCAGCCATTTTTTCATCCGCGTATATGCGTTTGGCTTACTGTCAAAATTGCTGACCTCTGACATTATAGTAAGCGTGTTCGAACTCCAGTCACGCTATTACGCTTACTTTCGAGGAAAAGCCATGAACCTTCTTTTCCCTTCAAACTAAAGTTTAAATATTCCTAGTGCTGTCGTTTAACAAGGATCATTTTGGTATGAAATAATTCACAAATGTCGATATGTTATTAAACAAAAAATCTAACCAAACAATTATATGACAGCAAGTATTCCTATCTAATCCTAATAATTTTCACAAATCTAGGGTATCAAATAGAAATAATTTAGACCATAGAGAGTTTCAAGTTATTATTCCTTTTTGATTATAATCTTTTTTTTTTTTTCGAGCAGTTTCATGCACACTCATCCAACATTAATAATATCAAGCCCAGTTGGCTGAGGCTATAGAATACACCGACTGCTTCTTTGCAGAGGAGTATGACCTCTCAACGAGTGTCCAGGATATTAAACAATCTGATAGTGAGGCTCCTGTAAAGCTGAAGCTTTAGGGAATGCAAAGTATCCTTTTATTACCATCGCTCTCAGGTTCACTCTGGTCGGGAGTGGTTGCACTTTTGATTATTTACCAACCCTTCCGCTCGGGCAGGATATGACACAAGGTCAATTTTTAAGCGGAGTTTAACAGGTTTGAATTCAGAGTTTTCCTTCTCCTAGACTAGTTGCCTCACCAAGGCTGAAGAACCTAGGCTGCCCTTCTATTTACCCATAGCTGGAGGGAGAATAATTGGATTCATACCTTTCCCAAGGGTATTAGTGCTATGAGAAATGCAATCAGTCAGGTCCAGGATTTGTGTCGCCGTGTCCATATCCTACGACGATAACCATTACACCACGGGCACCTCCTAGTGTTTGCACTTTATTGGGTGCTATCTATGGGTCAAATAGAACTGTTTGATATTTAAACTGAGAGCAAACAAATTACATGTTAAATTGAACTGTTGGAAACAGAACTGTTTGATCATTTAACTGTGTGTAAACAAATGACTGAAGTTTAATTCAATTGTTAGTGATACATAGCAATACTTGGAACCATTTAACTTTATTCACTTATGCTAAACTGAATTGTTAGAAATAGTATTGTTTGATCATTTGACTGTGTGTATGTAAAAAATGTGTTTAGAAATAACATGTTTAATTCATATGTCAAAGCAGGATTTGACATTAAATAACATGCAATGGTTGATATGCCATAAAACCAAACCAAACTAAACCAAATAATCACTGGATTAGGTCACTCTGTTGGCTTTGTGCCAGACTAAACTAATATGGAAAGGCTGTGTCTTTTTACTTTTGATATTTTTTCAAATGTTTACAAGTATTCATCTAAGAACTGGCCTAGTCAGATGCCGAAATTATAGTCTGGCTGTCATGTTTCACTTTCATCCATTATAAAAATGATTTATTATTTGTTTATTTCACGGTAGATATTAAAACATAATTATGGAAAAAATTATTACACTGAAGTTTTTTTTATGGATGAAAAAGATATGGAACAAAGATGAACAGATATTGATATCAAATACTCTGGAAAACTAATCTGTGTGGGTGTGCGTATGTGGTTCTCGGAAAAATGAAATCATAATACCCGGAAGAAAAATGCAAATTCTGACATGAATACATTATGTGTTCGATACACCCTTTATTTTGGAACCTGTGTCTGCATTGATCTGCACATGTGATCAGGTACTGCAATCCAGCTATATTACCAATTCCTTTACCCTTGAATAACTTGAAACATGTTTAGGCGGCGTTAATTTAAATTTTTCTTCAAGTTAATTTTGTTAAGAAAAATGATTGGAAAATGAAAATGAAATTGTTGTAATAACCAAATTATTCATGGACATGTTTTGGCCATCCAGTGACATCAGATACTTTGTAATTGTGGTAATGGAATTTGTTGATATAAACATTAAAAGATAGATAGATAATAAATAGATAGAGAGATCGATAGATATGAATAGAATCTTGGAACACACTGAAATTGTTTTTTTTTTTTTTCGGTTTCTTTGTTTAATGGCATATAAACCTACGTTGGTCATTTGATGCCAAGGCCATCCTTATAGTAGGACAGAAGTGGTACTATTTGACCCGGTGAGAGAGAGAAATAAGGGGGTTTCTACATTTTTCAGAGGGCATTTTTCCAAAAGTGAACGTAATAGCGCGAGTTGAGTTCGATCTCGTTTAATACGATGCTGCAGTCCAGCATGTTAGCCACAACACTATTACGGATTCCTCTAAAGTTAGATCGATGCATTGATAAATTGATAGATAGATAGATAGATAGATAACTGACTGATCTTGAGAGATAAATAGGAAGAGACTCAAAAAGCAGATTGAACTAAGACAGATTGATCGATTGAAAGTTAGATGCACGTTGAAACAGATGCAGAAAATAAGTTAATTGGGAGCTTATAAAATCTTCATTATCATCATGTCGTACTGCCAGCACAGATTTTCCTGACTCTTCCTTGCCATTCATCTCTATCATTCATCGCATTCGGCAGGTCATCTGAAATACATCCTGTGTAAGTACAGAGCTGTTGTTGATAATTTCTAGCCGAACATCCAACACCTACACGTCCGTATGAAGGAGTACACAGGAGGAGAACGTCGCTTATGAGTTCGCCCTTACTTCTCCAGCAATGTCCCGTATATCTTGTTCGTCTGATTTGAGTATTTTTAGAGATGGGAGGTCAGTGACCGTAAAGCTAATCTTTTGTGGGATGCTGCTTCCAGGATCTTTTCATTATTGTTCGTAGCATTCTTGTGTATAATTGCTGTCAAGACTTTTCTCTATGCGCTTAGTCAGTTTCCATGTGGTGCTGCCATATTGTAATATGAACACGACCACTGCTAGGAAAAAATGTGTTTTATTTTATCGGATAGATCTGACTTCCATATGACCGATAACCCATCGATAGCAGACCATGTCTTTGCTACTCGCGTAGTGATGTCATTTTTTGTTGATGTGACGCGGCTTCCGAGGTAGGGAAACTTGTCTAGTAGTTTCAAGGAACCACCTGTTAGGATGGAGATGTCCCTCGTTCGATTTTGATTAAAGTATATATACTCTATTTTGTCAGCATTTATATGGAGGCCAATTCCGCCTGCTGCCTTTATCAGAATATGCAGCAGGGATTCGAACTGGGTGGGTGTATTTGCCAGAAGCGCTATATCATCAACGTTGTCCGCATCTGAAATTGGTTGTGCGAGGTATTATCTGCTTCTTGCCTTTTCAAGAGTAAAACCATTCTTTCCTTAAATCTATCGACATTCGAAGCACGTAGTCTCGGCAGATTATGAACTGGTATGGGGAGTAAGGTATCCCCTTGCAGAACGTCTGCAACAATTCCAAAGAAGTCTGTCTTTCCATCTGATGAGCAAACTTTTACTTTTGCGTTTTTATAGAGCGTCATTATGGCTTCGATGGTTTCTTTGGGGAGACCATAGCCTAGTGATATTTGCTCCATCTTCTCTCTGTGTATGGAGTTAAATGCCTTAGAGAAATCTACAAATAAGAGTGTCGCCTCAAGTTTTTAGCACAAGCTCCCACTAGAATTCGACGGATTGTCAGAATTTGGGATGTTGTGGATCGATTTCTCCGAAAACCAATTTTCGATTTTCGTTAGAATATTCTTAAAAGCGGGTTCGATGCAGCCGAGTAGCAGAGTATTGTAAATCTTAGCCACTACCATGGTAATTCTTGCCGATTCCGGGTCACCATTATCGGAAAAGGGGAAGGGTGCAACCTTTTATTTATTTGTCTGTTGTGTTCCGGGTATATACAGCGTTGCAGTATGGGAGAAGTATGTCGTCGAATTTCCTGGTTTTCAATACTTCTGGTGGTATTTTATCAAGACCGACAACTTTCCTGTTTTTAATTTTTGACTTCTTGCGTAAACTGTCCTAGTTTGACGTGTCGTTGATTATTAATAATTTTCGGGATACATGCATCCGTAACTTTCCGGGGGTGGTTCCAAGCAGATTCTTGAAATGTTATTTCCACTCGTGTAATCGTTTTTCTTGGCTGGCAGCTTTTAATTCAGCTCTCGAGGCGATCTTCCTTTAACTCATTTTATTTACTGCATGCCAAAATATACGAGATTGTCTGTCTTCTACCGAGTTTCTAATCTTATTGATTTGGTCTTGAATGTATTCTGTTTGTTCTTTTAAAGGAATCCAACTCATGTCAACGCTCAGAAACTTAAGATGGTACAAACGGAACTGTCAATAAAATCTTAAATTAGAAAATTATTTGAAAATCAGTTTGTAATTCCATTTCTACCCAAATTGAGTTCAGTTTTTAACTTGATAGATCAAGTACTTTCGATAAACATTGTTCATCATCAGGATCCAATAGTTTTTTAAATCAAATTTTATGTGGTTTCGTCTGAACATTTTAACATGCAGCTTCTAACTAAACAGCTGATTCTATTAAAACTAGACATTCATGTAGTTTGAAAAGAAATAGCTTCGAATATCAACAATCTTCTATTGCAACATCTCTTACAAAGAATGATAGTGTTATCAACCAGAATTTTACAGATATTTCGTTTCTTTATTTACTCCACATCTCCTCTATGAACGGTTTGAATGAGAATTTGCTTCCTAGATATATTATATTAGCGGATTTAACGTAAGCGTAATGGCCGTAGAAAATGGAAACGACCTTGACGAGATTTTTTGCGTTCCGCTTCTAGGTAATGCTCTTGAGAATAACATGGATCCATATGTTCTCTCATAACTATAGATAAATAGTAGGATAGACTGTGTTCTTTATCCTTTGTTACACAACCAATCTATGAAAATGGAAGCTCTGAATTCAAACCAGCAATACTCCAAATTGACCGAGTGTCATATTTTGATCGTGGCGGAGGGCTTTCATGAATTAATATACTTTGTTATATGTATCTATCAATATCTCTCTCACTATATATATATATATATATATATATATAATTTGCATATATAGAATAGTAAGATAAAAACATCGAGAGATTGATAGATCGAATGAGAGAGAGAGAGAGAGAGAGAGAGAAAGAGAGTGAGAGAATTCTTTGCTATGTTTAAAGGTTGCACTATTTTTAATAGATTTTTCTAGCTTGTAATTACCGGAAACTGAAAATGACTAAACAACAAAGGCTTTAAAAAAGATCTGAACTTGTACTCAAATGTCGACATGAAAACAAGTTTTTATATCTGCTATTTGCAATAGCAGAAGACAATAATGTCATGAATTCTGATGAAAATCAATTCAACCACAATTAATAAAATTGTAAAATTTCATAATTCAAAATTTAGTGTTTATCTTTTGGGATTTTTTATAAACCAACTAATGAAATGCCAATTTACGTGAAAATATCTAAACGAGACTCGATGCTGTTTTTATTACATAACTAGAGAGTGCGAAAGAAATTTCAAAAACTTGAGTTTCAAGTATTTTGAGTTAGTATTATTGAATAGTAGCACCACATGAACTTTAACGAAACGACAAGAAAAAGAGCTTAATGGGAACTACACAAGGTTGCCACACGCTGTTTTGAACAAATCCTGGAAGAAGCACCCCAAAAAACAGCAACTCTACGACCACTTACAAACCATCTCACAATACATCCATGTAAGACGAACAAGACATGCCAGACAATGCCGGTGAAATAAGGGCGAACTCATAAGCTACATTCTCCAATGGACTTCTACACATGGACACACCAGTGTTGGCCGACTAGCAAAGACTAATATTTTTCAGTTCTGTGTGAACAATGGATGCCGTCTATAGGATTTACCAATTACAATGTCCAATAGGTATGGAATTCAAGTGATAGTCAAAGGAATCCGAGCTGTCCGTAAATCTTGATGATGATGATGATGAGTAATCACAACGTGTATTGATTTTTTCTGAATCTGAGACAATCATGATTTTACTCATTTTGAGAGTTTTTCATACTAACGGTAGATAATAGTTTTCCTTTGGAGTCTAAGTGACAGCAAGTCTCCTTAAGTCTCCATGACTCTTCCCAGTATTCTGCCCGATCTTAATAATGCTGTATTTTGGATAGTCTCCACTCGTCCTCTAATTCCAAGTCCTCTAGTCCCTGTATCACCCCTGGGTGACTGTACCGAGTGTACCACTAACAATTACTATCACCGTTACTTCCATATTCCTGTATTTTTTCAGTTCTCTGGCAAGGTCGAGGTACTTATCACTCGTTTTGCTTTCCCTATTGTCAGCTTGAAAGGCAAAATCCACAATTCACCAGTTTTTCTTTTTTTTTTCTTTTTTTTTTTTTTTTTTTGATGACTGTCACGAGGTCTGGTGGCCTGGCCGAGATTAGCTAATCCCTTTGTATCTAAAAATTCTAAAGAATTTTGTCCGTATCATTTTCTAGGACGGATTCTGGGTTGCGTATATAACATGTGTTGTCAAATTTAAACTTCTTGCACTTTTTCTAGGGAATCACTTTCCCCACCAAGTCATATTATTATTAATATTTTATTCCTTGAAAATTTTTCACATCAGCGTTAGCTGATGGTTTCGGATTTTGAGTGACAACACGTCTCCTCAAGTCTCTGGGACTCTTTTCCATATTCTGGCCGATCTCAACAATGCGGCAGTTTGGACAGTCTCTACCCATCCCGTTATTCCCAAGTCCTCCAGTCCCTGTATTAATCCTTTGGTGACTGTACTAAGAGCACCAATTACAATTGATATAACCGTCATTTTCCACAGTTTTTTTTCAATTCCCTGGCAAGGTCGAAGTACTTATTCCTCTTTTCGCATTCTTTCAATTTTACTCTGTGGTCTGCCGGGAAAACAAAGTTCACAATCCTGCAAGTTATATTTTTCTTGATTATTATAAGGTCTGGTCGTCTGGATTAGATTAAGTGATCCGTTCGTATCTCAAAATCCCCGAGAAGTTTGTGCGTGTCATTTTCCAGGACAGATTCTGGGTTGTGCATTTACCATTTGTTCGTATGGTCAAACTTCAGTTTCTTGCACAATTCCAAGCAGATCATCTAGCCTACCCAGTCGTGCCTAGTCTTATACGAGGATCACTAAATAAGTTTCCAGACTTTTTTCTTATGGGCACTTTTATTGATAGTACACGCAAGAAACTCTAGTCCCCTTCGAACTAATCTACTCCGGCTGAAATGCACTTGTATCATTCCAAAAACTTCTGGAAGGCCCCATAGAAGTCCCCTTGTGTGAACGTGTCAATGATCTTCGTCACAGCCTCTTTCATCTTCTCAATTGTCTCATAACGACACTCTCTGAGCTTAGGGAATAACAAAAGTCCCTGGAAGAAATTCCTGGACTATAGGGAGGCTGAGGAACTGTCTTGACGCCCATCTTGGTCAAATAGTGTGTCACAAGGATGGAGTTGTGGACTGGTGCATTGTCCTGCTGGAAATGCCACTGAGCCGATTTGAAGAGTGCTGGCCTCTTCCCATGGAATCTCTTCCTGAACTCCCTTAAAACCTCAACATAGTAAGCCTAACCCTAACCGTTTGGCCAATCAACTCTGGGGTATTGACATCCTTACTCCTCCCACACCTCTCATCATCCCTCACAGACTCTCTGTCTTCCTTGAATCTCTTATACCACTCAAAAACTGATGCTCGATTCATGCAAGATGGTCGAAAATCAGTCTGAAGCATTTCATACGTTTCTGTGGCATCATTTTTCCAAGTATAAAGCAGAATTGTATTGCATATCGTTCTTCTAAAGTGTCCTTACGTTCAGATTGCATTTTTGAAGTTCACCACCGGTGGCAATCAGGCTTTATTAGGGTGTATTCCAATTGCTGCTGTAGCTGTTGATTTGAACCTGAAATCCTAAAAATTGGTCAGTCATCTCATAACGTGTATAGCAATAATATACCGAATTTTCAAAAGTCTACGACAATTTTAAATGCCTATACAAAAAGTCAGGAAACTTATTGAAGGCACCACGTACTCTTTCTGTGGTAACTTGCTGCATTCGTTTAATATGTGATTGATCGTTTTGTCTCTATCACTACATAACCTACATCTGCTGTTTTGTTGCGTCTTATCTATTCTCGCTTTGATATGGTTGGTTTTTATGGCATTGTTTTGTGCTGCTATTAGAAGAGATTCAGTTTCTCTTTTAAGGTTTCTTTTTCTTTGGCACGTCTATGTTTTCCCATGTGAGATGTCGCTAATTAGTCGATTAAAGTGTCCTTAGAGTTGTTTTTCTTCCCACTTTTGTTTTCGAATTGTTGTCGTTCCGCAGGTCCTCGCATCGTTAGTATTGTTTCTTATGGATCATTTTTTTTATTAGTATTTTCTTTAAGTGTTTTCCTTCCTTTTCTCCTGCTCAGTCGGCTCTCGTTTTAGAATACACCGACTGCATCTCTGCAGAAAGTTAATACCCCCACATGAGTTTTCAGAAATTGACTCTAAATAATCTGATGGTGAGATTCCTGTAAGGCTAGAGCTTTGAAGAGTGCTTAGTACCACTTCATTGCTATCGCTGCCAGGTCCACTCTGTCCCGGAGTGGTTGCACTCGAGAGGGTCCAATCTATGGGTAAAACAGATATTTAAACTGAGTGCAAACTAATAGTTTACGCTAAATTGAATAATTATTAGAAGTATAACTGTTTGATCATTTAACTGTGTGCAAACAAATTACTGATGTTTAATTGAATTGTTACTGATACATAGCAATACTTGGCACCATTTAACTGTGTGCAAACAAATGAGTAATATTCAATAGAATGACAACTGTAAAATAGTAATACTTGTAAACACTTTACTGTGTGCAAACAAACGATTAAGATTGAATAGAATTATTAGTGCTAGATAGCAATAGTTGAAACAATTTCACTATATAGAAACTATAGCTATACTAGTGTGTAAACGTAGAAATGAAATTACCGACAAACCTATCGCTTATATATTATGTATATCTATTTAACTGTGTGCAAACAAATGACTGATCTTTAATTGTTACTGTTACATGACAATACTTGGAATCATTTAACTGTGTGCAAACAAATGATTAATTGTAATAGAATTATTCGGATTCGATAACAATATTTTAAACCATTTAACTGTGAGGAAAATAGAGCTCATTATCAAGAAAATGTGGTTACAAATCACATGTTTTATATGTAAAAAGAGGATTTGGCATTGAATAACATGCAATGGTTTATATGCCATAAAACCAAACCAAATCAAACTTTCTTTTCTCAGATGGTCAAAAATTAAGCAATTAATCTTTAATCGCTGTTTCTCAGGTAGAATTTCATTTCTATCTATCCTTTATTATTTCTGATGATTCCAGTTTTCTCAGTCATAATTTGATGACTCCAGTGATTTGTGATAATAAAGACAAAAGCTGAAAAGAAATCATCTCCAAATTTAAAAATCATGATTTATTATTATGTTAAAATAGTATCAATCAATCTATCAATTAATCAAGTATGATTTTAAGGTAATAATAATAACTCATGATACCAATGAAAGAATTCAAATCGGGATTTGAGTCAAGGCGACATGCATAGTAATCTATGTTTACCAACTCTCAGAAGACGAAAGGAATTGACTTTCTTTTTCATTAAGTACAGCTGTTTACAAAACCCACTGAACAAGAATAATATCATTGTGGAGAATGACAGGCCGAGCAAACAAAGCCATTCATGAGGATAGCCTGATGACTTTAGTTTATTGGATTGCACAGCCAGCCCTGTATAAGAAAAATTGATTGGTTGGATTTTTGTGTGCGTCCTGTTCTGATTGGCCAAATTGATTTTATTAATTTTCTTCTCCCATGAGGGCAAATACTAAACAAAATCAGTTAAATGTAGAATCTCACTCACGTACTGATAAAGGCAACTAACGTCCACTTGCAGCAGACTATCAGACTCTTGATTCACTGGACTAGTTGTACATGCCTGGAATTTAGTAATTTGTTATGTTCATACCGGGGCTATCTCTGGTGGCTTTACGGAGTGTTAATATGAGCATCGAGTATCACAGAATAGAATCACTAATATAAAATGACAGTTTTGGTGAAAAAAAAGCAACAAAAACAAAACAAAAAAAGGCAGTTAGCATAAAATAAATTGTGTTAAGACAACTGATGACAGTTGTTGAGAATTGATGTTTGGTTTGGTTTGGTTTGGATTGGTTTTATAGCGCATCAACAATTGTAGGTTATTAATGTCAAATACATGTTATACATATAAACAGTTCTATTTCAAATAATTCAGTTTAGCTTAAGTACACAGTTTTAATGTTAAAAACAGTTCCATTTCAAACAATTCAGTTTAGCATGAGAACACAGTTTAGTTCTATTTGAGCCATTGATAGGACCCTATCAGGTGCCACCAATTCAGTTCAGAGTGGACCTGGGAGCGATGGCAATGCAGGGGTACTCCGTATTCCCCATAGCTCCGTCAATACTTGAGCCTCAAAATCAGATTGTTTAGTGTCATATACAGGACACTCGTTGGCGGGGAGTTACCCCTCTGCAGAGATGCAATCGGTATATTCTTCAGCCCCATCCAACTGGGCAAAAGAAAATGACAAGTTATGACAATTTATGACCACTTCATATTTATGTATCTTCAGATATATAAAGGATATAAGATAAATATAAGATTTGGTGGTTTTTCTTTGGCGGACAAAATCTTTTTTTTTTACATACAATTCCCAGTTTTCTTAAAATGTTCGAGAAAAAATTTAATTGATGATAACGATTCAGTTTCTTTTTTAAATATCACGAAGTGACACTCCACAATCCTTGTTCAACTCCTCAGTAGCCAGTAGCAAAAGACTAATAAGAAATTGTGATATCAAAATAAGGAAAAGAATTCTTTTTTAATTTTCTATTTCTTGATATATTTAAGAATTGTCTTTTTAGAAAATAATGACTTTTCGCTACAATTAAAAGAAATTTGACAATAATAATCAAGGAAAATAATCACTTCCTATGTGTCTAAGTCATTGAAGTTTCATTAAAATTAGCGGCAAATGAAAAAATGGGTCAATTTTTAATGCTGTTTTGGGGAGTTTTTTGTTTAATACTTAATATAATCTGAGCTCTTTAACCTTGATATTTCAACAGCTCCTGAAAGAAAACTATGAATTGAAACCTTTTAAACTCCGCTTAGAAACTGACCTCGTGTCGCTTCCTGTTCATGTGGAGGGGTTGGGTAAATATGTACTTTATATAGTCAGGTTCAGCATTTTTATTGACTTATATAAAGTGGATGATGATTTCCGGAAATCAAATGAAAAACAGTTAATAGTCAGAATGGAAAAGAATATCCAATAACATTTGTCATAAAACGCTAAAAGAGAATTCATATAAAAGTTTACCATATACACAATGACATCAAATTACCAGGGCGCCTTGGGTGATGTAGTGGTTAGCAAGCTAGACAAGCAAACCTTCACGAGTGAGTTCAAGTCTCATTAGGTGCCCCATTCATACAGCCTTGTATCACATCTAAACAAAATCTTAGTAAATTAATACACTCTCCTGGAGTTATACCAAAGATTAAAAAAATAGTACTTGATGCCGCCTTGCTTTACACTCAGCATTATAAAGTAAGAATCAAGGGTAAAGTGGAGAAATTCAGGGAATGGAGTAGCGCCATCCACTACACTTCTGTACAGTAGCCATTGAAAAGGGAGCCTTCGAGTCACCCTCGACTAAGGTCGCTAACTTTACTTACTTTATTTATTCTTTGTACACCATGATTATTCCTGTATGACACACGTCGATGTCCAATGCGAGGAAGGTCTTGTGGAGTAACGGCTAAAATGCTTGAGTTCGAACTCCAGTCACTTTATTACTTTCACTTTCGGACAAATACCCTCGGGAAAAGTACGTAACCTCTTGTCCTTCCTGCGATGAATTAAATAGTCTTACTGCTGTTTTTCCACAAGGATGACTGAATCATCTGCAGACTCTATAGTTGTTACAGCTAAATTTAATATTAGTTCATCTTTTTTATCCAGTTCGTATCGACTAAAAATTAAAAAAAAACATTATACACTTTACTTGTGTTTTGAAATACAATACTTATGCAGTATTTAGAGTAAACACACAAATATGTTCACACAAAAATGCTACAAGCTTGTGGCAAAAATAAGCTCACGCTAGAAGAAACAAAATTATATAGAAATACACTTTCACGTAGCTATTTCTCTGTAGCGCTATAAAATAGAAGTGTTCGTTAAAGATTAGTTTGAATCTCAGTCAAAGCTTAAATTCGGTTATACCATCCTGAATATGTTGATGCACGCAGTCGGATAAAAAGTGAATATTTAGTTTATTTGTTTAAGACGTGATTTTATATTTTAGGTTCAGAAGTATGGAAAAAGTTCGTATTATACACGAATAATAATAGCAAAAATGATGGACTTGGCACAATGTTCCAGGCATATTGCTTTGAGTCTTCAATCCTGGCGCTTTCATGTTTTTATGGTCTACTAGTATGTTTTCCTTTTTAAACCACACCATTTCTTTTGTATTTGCTCCAACCATCGTCTTTTGCAACACTCCAATGTAGTCTGCCTTCTTAAATGAATTTTACAATCCTTCCCATTGTTTCAAATGACATTACTTCTTTTTTTTATCATGGTTACGTTTAATTAGGTATGTCCAATTGCTTGTTGAACTGCAAGAACTGTCTTAACTGTAGACCGATTTGCATATCTAAGAACCCCGCAGGATTTTGTTTTAGGAATGCAAATTACCAGATTCTTCCATAATTTTTTCTCACCTAGGGTATTTCTATATTTTCCTCTGCATGACATCGAAAAAGATATACCGTTACTTTTAATAATTTAATCTAGTTTTTTCAAGGAATTTTTTTTATAAAGTCAGAATGTTCCGTTATAAAATAGAATATGCTTTGACTCTGTTCTGTCATTAGTTTCATTACAGTTAGATAAACAATGTAAATGAACATCCTCTCAATTTGATAATCTTATAATATTTGCCAGGGGAAGTAGACAACATTAGAACATAAAGCTAAGTAACACTTCTGGTAATAAAATTTGTACGGGAAGGCACTTGCTTTCGGGTCCTTCATAGGCCATCATCATCTCGCAAAAGGAAAGATTTTAGCTTTTTAAAATTGCGGAAAACATTACATAAGCGTATATTTTGTAATTAAAAAAACTTTTAAAACTCTTAAAAATGAATTCTTTTTATTTGCAAAACTCCTCATGATGAAAAATCAGACAATTTCGGTAAATTCATCACCAACTCCAACATAAAACCAAAGCACTTGTCAGAAAACTTGAAAAGATCCAAAATAAAACATGTCTTTATTATTTAATCAAACCTACTTAAATGAAGGACCGCTGTCCAACCACACACACACACACACACACACACACACGCAGCTGGAAAAATATTTGAAAAAGGTTGAAGGATTTCCATTTACACTAACAACAATAATTAAACAGGCATTTCTCTCAGCTTCCAGCCTATTTCCATCTGTCCGCAATATTTCCATTTTTCTTCACTCTTTCCCTTTTCTTTTCTTCTTTCTTCTTTCTTTCCTCTTCCACTCATTTCTTCTTTCTTTCATTCTCCGCTTTACAAACCGACTTTTTATAGACGCTATGTTTCTTCTTAACATGTTTAAAAATTTACGTTTCATGACGTAATCTTTTCCGAACATTTTTCTGTAATCGTTCAAACTGCTATTTCAAATTCATAATTCCGACATTGAAGATGACCTAAAACGCTTTCTACCAGATATGTTCGTCATTTTATATCTTAAATATCTTGTGGATTTAAATCAATGTTTAGTAATAAATTTCTTTCTCATCCATTTACATGTATTTCTCTTTCTGTTTTTTTTTATACAACATATCTGTCTGATTAAACCTCATACTTTACTCAAATATATATATATATATATATATATATATATATATATATATATATATATATATATACGCTCCCCCATGGGGGTTGAGCACTCTGGCGAAGGAATTTTCGGCTGCCGCTCGCATAATGCAAAGCTCTTCGAATGAATTAAGCACTCTGGTAACCGGTAAGGCATAAAAATGTAAACAAATGGACGTTGCTGCTGCTGCTGCATAATACCTTATAATTCCTTAGCTAATGTGGTACGATTGTTGGCCGAGCGGTCTGGTGCTAAGTCTAACATAAAGTTGGGCGGGGTTCGATCCCAGCTTCAAGCGTCCTACGTGTTTAGCTACACTGAGAAGTTGTGATACAACGAAACAGTCTGTCGTGGGTGACAATATATATATATATATTAGGGTTTACAGATGACCTCACAATCATTTTCGCTTTGGATGGGGGGACATTTTTCGGCTCCTGTCATCATTGGAGGATTTGGTCTCAGAGTGCCAAAACAAGTATATCATATTATTACAAGTGTTTTAATTACCGGCCATTGGCCTAGCGGTTAGAGTGTTCGCCAATCGCCCGGGAGACCTGGGTTCAATCCCAGGTCGAGTCATACCAAAGACTCAAGAAATGGTACTTGATGCCTCCTTGCTTAACATTCAGCATTATAAGGTACGGATCAAGGGTAAAGTGGATCAATCCAGGGAAAGGAGTAGCGCCCTCCCCTACACCTTGGTGTAGTAAGCTATCGAAAAGGGAGCCTTCGGATCACCCTCGACTATGGTCGCCTACTTACAAGTGTTTTACGGGTTGACTTTTAGTGTTAAAACCTTTCGTTGTCTTATTCTCTCCGTTCAGTCTTCTGAGGCCACGGAAGCCGGATGAAATAAAGAACGGACACCACGTGTACAGTAAACTTCTTAGTTTTTCGAGGAACATGTTTTTTTTTTCTTGTGCCTTTGCTTCGTGTCTTCTCCATTCATACCAAACGTTTGTTTTCTCTCACCCCAGCCACCAAAAAAGAAAACGTTGACGAATCACGAAATCCTTGATATATATATATATATATATATATATATATATATATATATATATATATGTTGAACACTTCAAGTAGAAAGATGTATGAAAAATTATTCACTTCGGTGAGAATGAGATGGCTCTGAGGTAAAATATAGTGACGTAAAGATAGCCGGGTTTTGATCTCAGCTTGAAGCATCTCGCAGGTCTAGCCACACTGAAGAGATGTGATACAACAGAACAGTCTGTCTGTGTATGACAATATATACCTCACTGCTTCGGTTGAGCACTTTAGTGAAAAAGTATATGGTCAGCCAGTCTGACAATATATATACTGGTTTTTACAGAACACCTCATCCTCATTTACACCTTGGATAGTGATATCGCAGAATCTGTCCCGTAATGCTAGATCAAGCATATCATATTACTGCAAGCCCAGTGGAAGATTGTTTAAACTCTTTCAACTCTCGAACCGGTTGTCAATCGCTTATAATGCTACAAGATTTTGTAACAATAAAAACCTGGAAATATAAAAAAATATTCCGAATTTTTTTTAAACTATAAAAATACCCTTAGCTTTAAGCGTCTTTTTTTGTTAGAAGGTTCTTTTATTTTATGAGTTGAAGTTTTCAAGCTGAATATATATAAAAAAAAATGTTGAATGCCTTGAAAAAGAGATTGCAAAAAGAAAAAAGATTTTGATTTTTTAGAAAGATTTCTTGTCTATTTTCTCTTCTTTTTTTCTCTATTAAGATAAATTTTTTCTCGCATTTTTTGACCTTATCTCGTGACATATCTTTTTGTTAAAATAGCTTTTCTCTTTTTTTTTTTTTTGTGTGGGATGGAGTAAAAATAAAATAAAATAAAATTAAGAAAAAGGAATAAAAGATAGAAATGATTAAAAGAAGAGAAAAAGGAGAATGGGAACAATCAAAGTTTGTGATAACATCTATCTTTACAGATCCCTGACATGAAAAAAAAAAAAAAAACTTCAAAGAGAATCTTTTTTTTTATTTCACTGTCAAAGGAAAAGGGGAAAAAATCAAATAATGCCAGACTTTGAATAACAACCTTCAACCTTTCTAACAATAGAAATAGAGTCTATTCAAGGTTAAGGCGCAAACTGAACGTGTGACGTGAGCAACACAATTGAATTGCAAAGTGAAATTCGCAAACCGAGTTTAATTTCTAGCTGAGATTACACATCGCACTAACATTGCTAGTGGAATTCTAAATTCCTGCCCAACCAATTCGATGTCCTCACAAAACTTATCTTTGGAATTCTTATTCAAGGTTAAGATGTAACCAAACGTGTTAAAGAGTAAATACGTATTTTGACTCCAAAGCTGCTAACTAAATACTATCCAGAACTAAAGATTTCTCTGTGTCTGTCTTTCTGTCTGTCTGTCTCTGTCTGTCAGTCTGTCTGTCTGTCTGTCTGTCTGTCTCTCTCTCTCTCTATATATATATATATTAAAACAGGAAGGTCCACGAAGAGAAAAATTTTTTAAAATTTAAAATTTTTTTAAAATTATTAATAAATGAATTAAAAAAATACAAATCTCTACGTGGACCTTCCTATTTTAAAATCTATCCTTATTCTTTCTTTGGACTTACAACAACCATCTTTATATATATATATATATATATATATATATATATATATATATATATACGTACGTGTTGCCTTCAATAAGTTTCCTGACTTTTTTTGTGCTGGCATTTAAAATTGTCGAAGACTCTTGAAAATTCAGTATGTTATTGCTATACACGTTATGAGATGACTGACCAACTTTTATGAATTCAGTTTAAATGAACAGCTACAGCAGGAATTGGAACACACCCTACTAAAGCCTGATTGTTACAGCTGGTGAATTTCAAAAATGCAATCTGAACGTGAGGACACTTTAGAAGAACGATATGAAATAAAATTCTGTTTTAAACTTGGAAAAATGATGCTACAGAAACGTATGGAATGCTTCAGACTGATTTTCGACCATCTTGCATGAATCGAGCATCAGTTTTTGAGTGGTATAAGAGATTCAAGGAAGACAGGGAGTGTGGGAGGGATGATGGGAGGAGTAAGGATGTCAATACACCAGAGTTGATTGGGCAAAGGGTTAGGGTTAGGGTTACTATGTTGACGTTTTAAGGAAGTTCAGCAAGAGATTCGGTCGGAAGAGGCCAGCACTCGTTAAATCGGGCCAGTGGCATTTCTACCAGGACAATGCACCAGTCCATAACTCCATCCTTGTCACAGACTATTTGACCAAGATGGGGATCAAGACAGTTTCCCACCCTCCCTATTGTCCAGACCTTGCTCCTTGTGACTTTTGGTTATTCCCTAAGCTAACAGGCTGTTGTTATGAGACAATTGAGGAGTTGAAAGAGGCTGTGACGAAAGTCATTGACATGCTCACACAAGAGGATTTCCATGGGGCCTTCCAGATGTTGTTCTAGCGCTACAATAAGTTCATTGCAGGTGGAGGAGATTAGTTAGAAGGGGGCCTAGAGTTTCATGTGTGTACTATCAATAAAAATGCCCATACGAAAAAAAGTCTGGAAACTTATTTAATGATCCTCGTATATATATATATATATATATATATATATATATTGACCCAACACTTCTACCACAGGGTCGACTTTTTAAGCAGAGTACTGGGTGTCTTAAAACAGATGCAATTCATTAACATGATAATGATTTATCACTGAGACAGGTACTATGGTAGTCATTTGGAATACGTCAGGTAAAAAAATGCATTCTTTGAGCAAGTGTTGTATCGTGGCTCGTACTACGTTACTTCCGGTATCGCAGAAGTATAAAAGACGCCGTGTCTTGAGCAGCTAGAAGAGAAGCGAGAGAGAAGCAGAGGCAGAAGCAGAGGCAGAAGCAGAGACAGAAGAGCTCCGAATTACATTGGTCAGTGAAAGACCAACTTCGGCCATCACACCAACAACGAGAGACTTATAATACAAGTCGAACTGTACAACTTGAGTTAATAAATAATTAACACTCTTTCACTGTGTATTGGTTCCTTACCACAATACAACAGCAAGAGACATCAAGTTAACGTTTATTTTAATTGTTATTATATCAGCTTCCAGGACATGCACTCTTTTTCTTAGTTTCCTATCTTAGAAATAAATCATTATCATATAAATAGGTAGCATCTATTTTGAGACAGTTTTGACTGATTTTGTCTCCATATAAGTATTGACGCAAAATAACTTTCCTCTCTTGTCCAAAGCAGTCTGTTCATGGATCAATAGCTGTTAAAGCATACTATTTTAAAATCTGAAATAAAAATGAAATAAAAAAGAACACAACATTATTATTGGTAGAGTTATTAGGAGTCACGTGGTCCCATGTGTTTTAATCAAAGTGGTGATATCTCCACATTAAATGGTGGCTCTCTGAAACAAGTGGATAAGTTCACCTACCTCAGAAGCAGCGTCTCATCTACCGAAATGCGTCAATACGCGACTCGCGAGCGAAGGCATGGACATCTATCGATTGGTTATGAGTGTATTAGCGTTATGTGAAAAGATGTCTCATTCAGGATTTAAACTCGGGTAACCTATTCCATTTTCTACAAAATCAGTTGATACATGACAGGCGCTTCCAAGTCTGACTTCAGAATAACTCTGGTGAAAAGGTCATAAATTCTCTATTCCGAGCATTTTCGTCACACAAACTGCTCTAAGAAAGGTATCATTACTGTCATGCCATAATAGATGACAGAATAGAATTTTTTTCTCTGTTGTTAATAGTTTTAGTTATTTTTTAACAACAAAAACTTTTGATGGGTTAATGCTGAAATTCGATTCATTTATAAATGTTTGATTACATTCTTAGCTATACATATTTTAAACATTCAGATGATCTTTTTCTTAACTTGTACTTTTTTTATTTACTGGCTTAATAATCATTTCTGTATACTCTTATATGGTTTCTAGTATTCTGATCTAATACAAATAATCTGCACAGTTATATTGTATCAATTGGTTTGCTTTGGTTTTATGGCATATCAGACATTGTAGGTTATTTAATACCAAATCCATTATATACATATAAACAGTTCTATTTCAAACAATTCAGTTTAGAGTAGATACACAGTTTTTTGTTTAAACACATTTAAATGTCAAAATAGTCCTATTTAAAACAATTCAGTTTAGCATAAGTACAGTTTTTTGTTTACATACAGTTAAATGTAAAAACAGTTCTATTTCCAATAATTCAGTATTGTATAAGTACGGTTCTTTGTTTACATACAGTTAAATGTAAATACTGTTCTATTTCAAACAATTCAGTTTATCATGAGCACAGTTTTTTGTTTACATATAGTTAAATGTAAAAACAGTTCAATTTCAAACAATTCAGTTTAGTATAAGTACACAGTTTAGTTTTATTTGACCCATAGATAGGACCCTATTAAATGCTATCGCTCCGAGTCAGAATGGATATGGGAGCAATGGCAATAAAGAAGTACTCCGAGTTCCCCAAAGCCCTAACATTACTGAAGCCTCACCATCAGATTGTTTAGTGTCATATCGAAGACACTCGTTTGTGGGATCCTACCGCTCTGTAGAGATTCAGTTTGCGCATTCTGCATCCGACTGGGCAATTGCACACATATGGTTTCAAGTACTCCTATTTAACACCAATAATTTGAAAGTTATTATGCGGTTTAAAGAAACTAATGATAATGATCCTTGGTAAAAAAAAAATCATAAAAACAAACAAAAAACACGAAAGTAAAAGTCCACTCACCGGATGGAGACACAGACTACTTCAACATTGTAACAGATATGCTGCAAGGAGATACATCTGCCCCCATACCTGTTTATTATCTCCCCAGACTACGTGCTTAGAACGTCTACAGATTTAATGAAAGAAAACGGTTTCAAAGGAAAGAAGGAGAAGATACCCCGCACAAATTATTACGGACGTGGACTAGGCCGATAACAGCGCTTCTATCAAATTCACCCTCCTAAGCCGAAACCCTGCTACATTGGGGGAAACGAGCAGTTGGTGGCATAGGCCTCCGTGTGAACGCTGACAAAACAGAATACTTGTGCAAAGAGGCAACATCTATACACTGAAATTAGTGGACAAGTTCACCAACCTAGAAAGCAACGTCTCATCAATCAAGAATGACATCAACACTCGAATAGCAAAGGCATGGATAACTATCGATATGCTATCGGTCATATGGGTGTCAGACCTGACCGATAAAACAAATTGCAGTTTTTTTTCAAGCAGCAGTCGTGTCGATACTGCTATGTGGATGCACCACATAGACGCTAACTAAACGTATGGAGAAAAAGCTTGACGGCAATAACTCAAGAATGCTGTGAGCTCTATTCAAAAAGTCCTGGAGGCAACATCTCACAAAACAGCAGCTGTACGGCCACATACAACCCACCACGAAAACTATCAAAATTAGACGAACCAGACATGCAGGACACTGCTGGAGAAGTAAGGACGAACTCATAAGCAATATACTCCTGTGGACCCCTTCAATTGGATGAGCAACGGTTGGACGACATGCTAGAACCTATCTACAACAGTTCTGTGCCGATATAGGATGTAGCCTGTCGGACATCTTGGGAGCGATGGACGATAAAGATAGATGGCTAGAGAGAGTCAGGAAAATCCGTGCTGGCAGTGTGACGTGATGATGATGATGATGAAACAATCATAACTTCAACTCACTATTGTTATTTCAAATAATTTGCACGAATTTTCAAACATATCTATTTTACCCATACAGACAGATTCTACCTCTCCGGGCCAGAGTTAACATGGGAGTAATGGCAAAGAAGTTATGACTCTATATTTATCCAAAGGCCCAGGCCTGTTGTCTTACCTCCAAGCGCTGGTTAATGTCATAAATAGGATAAAAAAGAAATGCAGATGAGAGAGGTTTGCATAAGAACGCGTTTGATAGTATTATAGGGAAACGGGTATAAAATCAAGATAATTATTATAATTATACTTTCCAGAAGTCTGTTATATTAAGTTTCATGAAGAAGGCACAATCATCAGACAGAAACATGAGAAAGTAGCTAATCAATCCTATTTATGACGTTGTATTTAGTTCCCTGATAAAATAGATGTACATAGAATATGTACATGTATATATATATATATATATACGCTCCCCCTTGGGGCTTGATCACTCTAGCGAAGGAATTTACAGCTGCCGCTCGCATAATGCAAAGCTCTTTGAACGAATTGGCTGACGCGGTACGCTTGTTGGCTGAGCGGTCTGATACTAAGTCTAATGTAAAGTTGGGCGGGTTTCGATCCGCCACAATGAAGAGTTGTGATACAACGAAACAGTGGATAACAATATATATATATATATATATATATAGCCTTATTTATGACAGTAAAAATAAAGTCGAATAAATGTGAAAAGTCAGGTAATTAATTACACGCATACACTTGGATATCAATTGGCATCTTTTGGGAACCCATTTATTTTCAGCATCTTCTAGGATGAATAATTATTCTTCCTGGCTCAATCTTCAGCTCTTGTCACCTTCTTATGAGTTGGTAATTTTTTCACAATGTCTCATTCTGTTATGGGAGATTTGCTCGTTTTTTAGAATATTATCTAAAGATAAATGGCAAATAAAAATTTGCCATTTACCTTTAGATAATATTCTACCGTTGGCATACTTTCTCTTCTAAAGTAGATATCATGGCGATACCATCAAGTTTTGAAATCTAGTTCATTGGCACCAATGTCTAACCTTCCAGCATTATTGTTGATTTCTAGATTTTTCACAGTAGCCTTTTTAATAGTCGCTCTAATATCAAACAATTACCCTTCAAAGGGCATCTAGTTCAATTTCTGCAGTTTCTTCAGTCATTTTGGTTATTTGAATTTTCATTTGATATTTTGAAATTATCCCTATTGAAAATTCATTTGATATTGTTCATGCAATGATTACTCATTTATAAGTAGTTTTTTAAATAGTTTCTTAGTATAGCATCGTTCACAATAGAAGTAACTTTAACCCATCTTTTTGCCATTAGTGAGAACCAAATACATTTTTGATAATTACGATTAAATCTTAGGTTTGATATTTACTCCATGATAAGATAAGTGTGTTTCCTAATGTCTTCGGTTCGATTCAGTAGGGTGTTAAAAGTAATTTTAACATGAAGGTTTTGTTAAATGATTACAGTTCTGTAAGTTATAACTTCCGATCTGACCGAGAGGTTACTAACGAAAACCTATTCATGAAAAGGAAAACAAAGATGAGGATAACAGTCTTAAATATTTGTTTAATTTTGACAAGTTGAGGCATCAATTCCTAACAAACATTATAACCAGAATAACATTCCTTCATCTACATTCTAGATAAAAAATTTGGGGTTAACCTGTTTTTCTAAAAAAAAAAAAACACCTAAAAATAACATATTTTTGTACTTTTTTAAGTTAAAGATAAAATTTCAATAACTATATTTTACTTGCTTTTATTTTCTCAAGAATAAGAACAACTATAAAAAATAATTATAATACAATTGCATCTTATTTTATTTTCGTCAATCGAACCAATATCTGCCTTAATTACTGCTTTACAAATGTTAGACATTCTTTCCAACAGTTTTCTGTAAGAAGTAAAAGACAGATCTCCCTAAACATTTGTTATATAATTAAGGAATGATTGTTTTTATATTAATCATTTTTCGTTAATTATATTTTATCGTTCAGTTTGATTGGGCTTTGAACTTCTCGGCTTAAGAGTTCAGGTGCATAGTCATTGGGTACAGTTTTACGCTCGTGCGCAAAGGATATGACAATCACCATTGTCATAATAAACCCCCTAACAGGAAATGGGCTGGAGTGTGGATGACATCATGCCCGGAAGAGATGGTCCGGAGAATTTGAGGATTTTGAAAAAGAGTCAGTTGAGAGTTGGATTTGGGCCGTTGAAGATGTAGTCGGAGTTTTGCTGATCTCTACCGACAAAGATCTTAAACATCATAAGATGTGCCGCGCGTTGGGGATGCTTAGCATTGTAAGAATTGTATTTTTCTCCTCGTGTCGAAAAACCGAAGTCAGAAGTTAATAAAGCCGTTCGTACCTAAACAACAGAGTCAGCCTGCATTTATATATGTACCGTTGAGATTGATATCACCAAATTATATAACACATTTTCTAGCTCTGAAAAAGCTGACCCTCTCTCTTTGGGTATTCGTTTTGAACTCTCCAATCAAATTTATCCTATAGAAATTCAATGGGAAAGAGGTCAGTTAATTACAGTGACAAAGTTATAATTTCTAAAATTTTGTTCTTTTTTTTTTTGACTCCTGATAATTTTGACATAATTTTTTCCAATAAGCATAAACCAAATTAAATAGCATGCCTTTGCAAAATCAAATGATATTGTTGTTCTTTTTTTTTTTCTTTCATGATTCTTTTCACCTGAATAAAATCTCCAGCTCCCTCTCCTTGAAACAGCACCACACCATAACAGAGCTACACCCTAACTTGATTATTGAGGCCACATATTTATCATCGTGTCTTTCTCACATACTCTCCTCTCTTGCTATCAGAAAGTTCAAATTTGTACTCAAATGTCAACAATTAATTTTACTATTTTTTCAGAGTCCAATTCTTATTATCCTTATAGTCGTTTCTGGCTATTCAACTAGTATAAGCATTCTTTGAATAACATTTCTATTTTTGCCTTCTTAGCTGCTTTGATTTGACCATTTTGTATAGATTACTTCAAAATTAAAACAAAATTAATTTTAAAAAAAGCTATGAAAATAGTGTTGTAATGGCACTATCTTTTTTCTTGAAACAAGAAAGTTATGTTTTGTCCAAAATAAATGTTCCTTTTAAACAGCCATCAGTTATACAATATTTTTCAGTGTTGAGTTAACATTTTGAACCTGTATTAACTTTTGTTTAAAAATGTCTACTGAGGTATTAATGTAAATAAAATATTATGTTTCTCATACAAAATATTCATAATTTAGCAAAATGTATTGTGGTTAAATCTAAATTTGAACTTTTTCGTTGAAAGAGAAGAGTAAATGTGCGAGCAAATTATGGAGAAAGACAGAAAAATAGAAAAAGGCATAAAAATATCTCATTTTAAGTCGTTTTTTGAGAAATGAATAGCAGCCTCAAACTTTATATATTTGTATATATTTCTAAGGTTTTCGATATATTTGTTTTGTTTGTTTGTTTTTTAATCAGAGCAATAGAGCTAAAGTATTCTACCTTAGAAAGTAAAGCAATTTACAGTCAAAATAGCAACAGAATGATAATTTTGCGAGGTCAGTATTTGTTGTGAAAGACATTTTTTAATCAATAGAAACGTCTTTCACAACAAATGCTGATATAAAATTATCTTACTCTAGTTGGTCTCGGTTTGTCATCCGATTTCCATCTCTTCCAGCTCCTTTCCAAGCTTTTGGGGGATCGTTCCAAGTGTACCCATTATAATTGGTATCAACGTCACCATCATGTGCCATAGCTGTTTTTGTTCTCTGGCAAGGTCCAAGTACTTATCTCTCTTTTCGTTTTCTTTTATTTTTACTCTGAGGTCCAGCAGGACGGCTAAGTCCACTAAACAGCAGGTTTTCTTCTTCTTTTTTTTGTTATTTACATATAGTCTGGAGTTCTGACATGGATTAGTTATTCCGTTTATTATTATTATTCACTCATTAGAGCTTTTCCCATCAGCGTTAGCCGATGTTTTTTCACTGGAGTCTGAGTGATACCAAGTTTCCTCAAGTCTCCAGGACTCTTCTTAGTATTCTGGCCGCTCTCAATAATGCTGTCGTTTGGATGGTCTCCACTCGTCCACCAACTTCCAAGTTCTTTAGTCCCTTAAGTAATCCTTTAGTTACTGTTCCAAACGCACCGATTACAATTGGTATAATTGTCACCTGCATGTTCCACAGTTTTCTCAATTCACTAGCAAGGTCGAGGTACTTATCCTTCTTTTCACATTCTTTCAGTTTTATTCTGTGGTCAGCCGGGACAGCAAAGTCGACTATTTTGCAAGTTCTCTTTTTTTTTTGTTGTTGATTATTACTAAGTCTGGTCTTCTGGCCGGGATTAGGTGATCCGTTTGTATGTTAAAGTCACATAGGAGTTTATGCGTGGCATTTTCTAGGACAGGTGCTGGGTTATTATTATTATTATTATTATTATTATTATCTTTTGAGAGCCTCTCACACCAGCATTAGCTGATAGTTTTTCATTGGAATCTGAAAGACTCAAGTTTCCAGGACTCTTCTTAGTATTCTGGCCGATCACAACAATGCTGTATTTTGGATGGTGTCCACTCGTCCTCTTATTTCCAATTCCTTCAGTATCTAGCCCAAACGTTTGGTGACTGTATTATTATTATTATTATTAATCCGATGAAAGAAAATTCTTCTTTTCCTTTTTTCTCGCATCGGTGAGAACTGCTGTTGGAGGAAGTGGGAGAGCAGTTTGAGTGACACCTGCTCCCCACCAAACAAAAAAAAAAAAAAGTATTTTCACCAGGAAACACTGACAAATGTTTTTTTGACTTTGCGATGGAGTGAATTGGGCAGCTTCAAATTGAGAGAGTTGAATATCCGATTAATTGGCCACCTTTTTTAATGTATTGCAAAATTTTTTTTTTTTTTTTTTTAATTTTGTACCAGCCTTTTTTCTGTGACACATTTTCTCTTGAACTTACCTACATGCCAACTTTATTCCTAGGTTTTCTCAATTTTCAAATCCATACTTCCCGCAGCATTTAAACTGTTTGATAGAAGTCACCAACTTATAGTGTAAAAATAAGGTTTCTTTTCCTCCTTGTGTTTATTACGCTACAGCACAATATCGAAAGTTGTCAAGAACGCAATACAAAACGACCCCGTTTTATGATGCGGAAGTGTATTGCTACAACTGTTTTCTCAGTTGCGCGAAACGAGAGAGCGGGAAACTCAATATTACTTGAATACATTGTATAGATAGAAACTATAACCAGTAGCAGACGAAACGGACAACTACATACGTAGACATTACTTCTTCACCAACCCGGTCCTACTCTAACGAGCCTGCCCCGTCTCCAACTGACTACCTGACTCAGCTTCAACGCGACCCTAACTTTTCAACTCTCCTGCTGACTCCGCGTCTGAGAAATCTTCTGATATATTTTCTTCTCATCGTTCTCTCTACTAAGACCTTAGTAAGACGTAATCACGAAAACTTTTTAGTGACACTTCATGGTTAAAATATCAGCTGATATGTATCTAAATGTTTATTTTAATATATATTTTGCTTAAAGCTGATTCTAAAACTAACCTGCTATGCTTAATTTTGACAGGTATGACATGTGTAGGTACAACAAGGTCTACAAACCTACTGACCTTTAGTAAGCAAAAACCTGCAACTACGGACTCAATGTTTTTGCTGGCTCACAATTTATCACTAAAAACTAAAATAATTTATTTAAAATCCCTAATTATTTTGCATAATAAGTTCTATTGTAATGGTTATCGTCGTAGGAAATGGACTCGGCGACACGAGTTCAAATCCTGGACGAGACTGATTGCATTTCACATAGCACTAATACGCTTGGGAAAGGTATGAATCCAATTATTCCCCTTCCAGCTATGGGTAAATAGTAGGGTAGACTAGGTTCTTCAGCCTTGGTGAGGCAACTAGTCTAGGAGAAGGAAAACTCTGAATTCAAAACCTGTTAAACTCCGCTTAAAAATTGACCTTGTGTCATATCCTGCCCGAGCGGCGGGGTTGGTAAATAGGATAAGTTCTATTTTTTTCGTCATCATGCTATTGTTGCCGGTGTTACTGCTGCTCATCTTTGCTCTTAATTAAGAATTAGTAAGCAATCTATATGTATAAACATAGACGGAGAGAGAGAGAAGCACAAACATATATGTGGGTATGTATGTATATGTATATGTGTTTGTCTACCTGTCTGTCTGGGTGTGTTCCTATATATAAATATATATATTCACAAATACGTGCCTAACTAATTTGTTTGTCCAGTTGGCTGGGACTGTAGAATACACCAACTGCACCTCTGCCGAATTGTAAGACCTCCTTAACGAATGTCCGGGATATGACACTAAACAATCTGATGGTGAGGTTCCAGTGATGCTGGAGCTTTGGGGAATGCGGAGCACCTCTTCATTACCATTGCTCCCAGGTCCACTCTGGCCCGCAGTGGTAGCACCTGACAGTGTCTTATATATGGGTTAAATAGAACTAACTGTATACTTATGTTAAAACTGAATTGTTTGAAGTAGAACCGTTTCACTAAACTGAATAGCTTCAGATAAAAATGGTTTTGACAATTAAACTGTACTTACATTTATACTGTGTACTTATGCTAAACTGAATGGTTTGAAATGGAACTGTTTTTGCATGCTAAACTGAGTTGTTGAAATGAAACTGTTTTTGACATTGAAACTGTACATACACTAAACTGAATTATTTGATATAGAACTGTTTTGACATTTAACCGTGTAAACAAACTATACTCATACTAAACTGAATTAGCTGAATTAGAAATGTTTGAATAAACTAAATAGCTTGAGATAGTATTGTTTTTCACAATTAAACTGTGTACTCATGCTAAACTAAATTGTTTGAAATAGAACTGACTGTTTGCATAAAATGGAATTGGTGTTAAATAACCCACAAATGTTGATATGCCATAAAAATCAACCAACCAACCAACCAGCCAACCAACTAACCAATTTGTACCTGATTAAAATTTCGCATTTTTAATCAAACAAATGTTTCATATAAAAATAAAAGCATCAATATAATCATGGTCCTTAATCATTTCCTAAATAAAAGCATCATTATAATCATGGACTGATGTTAACCATAAAATGTAAATCAAGTCTTTCTTTTCTTCTTAAATAGAAACACTACCATCATCATGGACTGCTGTTCACTATGGAAAGTTAATTATAATACTTTATTTATTCCTACATAAAAAATATTAATAGTATCATCGACTGGTATTAACTATAAAATGCCTATAAAAACCCTTCACTCCATTACTCATTAGTATCATCATGGAATTATGTTTTAACAGGAACCCGATGGTTTTCTCGAGCATTTAGTATTTCAATAAAATCTATGAAGCTTTTATTGTGAAGTAGAACCAAATATTCAGTGTCTTTTGGTACTGTTGCGTAAAATCGTGTAAGCTGCTTCCTTACTTAAATATATTATCCAGTCCGTTGGCCTATGAGGCTCCTCCGTTCAATATCTGGTGAAGCTCGCCGTTGACCTAATTTTAGATTTGTCCACCTTGGTTTACATTCACCATGCTGCATCCCATGCTTTCTATGCTACATGCTTGTACAACTCCTTCTCCGGCCGTAGAATCTGATATTCAGTGACAAACACTGAAGACATGACTGAATGATGATTGAGGCAGCATATTTTATTGTTGTGGAGTTTGACCAGTCGGATAGGACCGAGTGGCAGTCGTTTTATTATGACTTATTTATACATCTCTGGTAATACATTTGTAGTGTTTTGATAATGTAAGCTTTCTTTCTCATAAAACAAATAAACAGATAAAAAAACAAAAAAGATGAATAAATGCTTTCACTATATTTACCATTTACAAAGCAAATGTTTGAATCTTCTTATTCTCAGAGCTATTGGTTAAATAGTACCACTGATGTCCTTCTACAAGGCTGGCTTTGGTATTAAATAACCCTTGAAAGTTTATATACCATTAAAACCAAGAAGAAAACAAATCCCTGGAATCAGAAAAGAAATAAACGTAAGGATTTTTTGTTCGGTTTTCCATACTTTGATTTTTTTCAGTTATTAGAATGGTCAAAATGGATGGCATCTGATAGAGATGTTCTGTAGAAAGAATCTCTTTCATTCAATCTTTGTCACATTCTTACTTCCGATTTCAACATTTTTGTTTCTTGGTGTCGGAAGTGAATTTTTTTTCATATAGGAAATGGAAATTCACACACACACACACACACACACACACACACATATATATATATATATATATATATATATATATATAATGTCTTTCAAGTGGGTTTCTTTATTTCTTATTTTACTTTTCTTACTTTTTTAAAATTTTTATTTATTGTTATAAATATTTTTTTGCTTACTTTCATCTTCAAACCTACTCAATTTTTGTCTTTATCGATGATATCTACCGAGTTCTGATGAAAAATCATTTCTCTTTGTTGTCGACTTATAATAAATAGAAAATAAATTCACAAACCTTCGCCTTCCTTTCTTCTTTTTTTCCAACAAAGCAACTTATACAAATTTCATTACTATTGTCATTCTTTTTGTGTGCTTTTCAAATATTTCAACACCTTCGTCATGATCATCATCAAAGAGTGCTTACAGCATGGATTCTCTTGACTCTCTCAATCACCATCCGTCCCTATCGGCCATCACTCATACTAAGCCCTCTAGACAGCACCAAGTGTCAGTAGAGAACATACTAATGTAATTTTTTGCTAGTCAACCAATACTGGTGTGCCCATGTATTGGAGTTCACAGGATATTAACAATTACTTTTTCCAACTGTTCCAAGCATGTCTTCCCCGTTTTACTTTGATGGTTTCTGAGATGGGATTTAAGTGGCCGTAAATCAACTGTTTTGAAGGGTTTGACTTCCAAGATTTTTTTAAAAATAGTATAAACATCCTTGGGTTTTGAGGTTTATCAAGGTTTGGTTTGGTTTGGTTTGGTTTTATGGCATATCAATCATTGTAGGTTATTTAATGCCAAATAGTCTTTATTCATATGTATTAAATATATATGATTTGTAAACACATTTTGTTCATAATATCATTAAATGAGCCTTAGATCATTTTTGGCACACAGTTCATCATCATGTCACGCTGCTAGGACGGATCTTCCTGACCCTCTCTCGCCACTCGTCTGAATCATCCATCGCTCCCAGGAGGTCTTCCCAGCTACATCCTGTATCGGCACAGAGCTGTTGTATATAGGTCGTCCAACTCCAACTGCTCGTTCATGTGCAAGGGTTCACAGAAGTACATCGCTTATGAGTTCCTCCTTACTTCTCTAGCCGTGTCCCGCATGTGTGGTTCGTCAAATTTGGATAGTTTTCATGATGGGTAGTGGGTGGCTGTACAGCTGCTCTTTTGTTGGACGTTGCCTCCGGGACTAGTTCAGTATGGCTTGCAGCATTATTGTGTAATTGCTGTAAAGATTTTTTCTCCATACGTTTAGTTAGCATCCATAAATGGTTTTTAGACTCTCAATGTAACACGAATAATTCAATTTACAATTAATCATTTATTTGCACACAGTTAAATGGTTTCAGTTATTTCTATCTAACATTAAAATAGAAATTTTACAATACCAACAACATGCAACAGCTGTTCGAGAAGGTAGATGTGAATGATATACTATCGCACCTAAAAACGATAGGCATCTAGTAAAGAATCTAAAAAGGGGAATTATGAATATGGCTACCAAGGCAAACCAGAAAAAAGTTTTTTAGAAAATGAGATTGATGTGCAGTACAACTGAACAAAGAAAAATCCTGATCTACATACAGTAAAAAAAAATGAAAAAGAAAAGATTTTATGAAAAATTTCTATATATATACAATACCTAATAAACATTGAAAAAGAAAAGATTTTATGAGAAATTTCTATATATATACAATACCTAATAAACATTGAAAAAGAAAAGATTTTATGAGAAATTTCTATACATATACAATACCTAATAAAATTGAAAAAGAAAAGATTTTATGAGAAATTTCTATACATATACAATACCTAATAAACATTGAAAAAGAAAAGATTTTATGAGAAATTTCTATACATATACAATACCTAATAAACATTGAAAAAGGAAAGACTTTATGAGAAATCTCTTAGAGCATTCCATGGTTTAACTGAGCTTATGTCGACATCACTTTCAGGAGATGTGATATTGCTACCAAGGTATGTTAGCTGGTCTATTAATTTTAAAGGCTTACCATTAAATAAGTACACGGCACCATAATTTCCTAAAATGCTATTTCACTTCAAGATTAACAATGAAATTAACTAAAAAGATAAACAGGGAGAAACTTTGTATGATGGGTATTTTTACACGGATCGCTGTTTTTAATTTACATTTACAATCTATACTGTAAATCGCGGCAAAGAAATCGTTCTGGCATAAATCTATTTACCAACTATTTCACACAAGTTTGGTTTTCTTTGTTTAATGGCATATCAACCTTCGTGGGTTATTTAATGCCAAAGCCATCGTTCTAGAAGAACAGCAATGATGCTATTTAACTCATAGCTGGGAGGATAAGGGGGTTCATACCTTTCCCAATGGTATTTGTCCAAAAGTGAACGTAATAGCGCGACTGGAGTCTGAACTCGCTTACTGAGATTCCACAATCCAACGTTGTAACCATTACTCCACGAGGATACCCTCTTTATTTCACACAAGCAGGATGTGACACAAGGTCAATTTTTAAAGCGGAAGTATGCATTTAGAACTTTTTTAAAAGTGCTTAGTTTGTCCTACTTTTTACCTCAAGCTGGAGGTAAAATAGGTGTATAACTTTGCCCGGAGTATTCTTTCTGTGTGAAATTCAAAAGAAAAGAAAAAGGAAACAATCTTTTATCGTTTCCAATGACCGATATATTTAATCTCCATTTTGTGTTTATCCAAATGAATATTTTTTGTGTATCATTCATAATTCTAATTCATATGTGATTTATTGAGAAGGAGGAAAATGTTGCCTTAAGGAAAATATCTTATTAAATGACATTTACACATTTGTTTTCCATAAAAATGCGGAATTATTCGACAGCATTTAATCTTTTTCTAATCATCAGAGTGACTTTCCAATGTTTCAGTTTTAACGTTTAAACTCATTTCTTAAAAAGAAAAAAATGTAACGATGGAAAAATATCTAATTTCCTTATTAATTCTGTTAAACCCCAACGTTCAATGACCTGTTGATACTACTCACGAACTCCCTGATCGGGGAACCAAACCTGCTTGGGAGCCCCAGAATTGTGGGTTTTATATATTTTCTATGAATATTATTCGACAAAAATTGATTTGTAATACAGTGGAGGTGAGGGTCCTATAATAGATTGTGGGGAGAGGACACAGATAATAGTCTGAGAAGGGTTCATCTCGTAGATTGGGCGGAGGGATCATATCATAGATTGTGGGAGAGAGTATGAGTCGCCAGTACTAGTGCTTGATTTGCTAAATAAATGTTTCATTTATTGTAGTATTAAATGAGTGTTGCGAAAAGACAGCCTCAAGATTTCTTGCACGCAATTCTGAGTTAGACCTATATCAGCTGTATAGGTCGACCCCCAATCATACGGCTGGATATTAGTAGGTTAAAACTTACCAAGTAGACCTAAATGCGAATAGACTATGATAACCTGTAATAAAAGCATATAATTAGTTTATTGGAATTAACTTTATAAATGTATTCATCTGACCCCACTACACGAGCAGAATGTGACCCAAGTTCAGTTTTAAGCGGATTTTAGCAAATTTAAAATTAAAGTTTTCCATCTTTTAGAACAGTTGCCATACCAAGGATAAAAATCAGTCTTCCCTATTATATAGCTATAGTTATAGTTAGCGGAAAAAAATTTGAGAGTCAAACATTGCCAAGGGTATTAATATTATATGAAATGCAAACAGCCTTGTCCAGGATAGAACTCATGTCACCGTGTCCATTTCCTTCGACGATAACCATTACAACACGAATGCCTCCGAAAATGGATGCATAAATACTTATAAAACTCCTCTGTGGTATGTTAAAATCAAGGGTTTATTCATCTATAAAATAACCTTAATTTAACTCTTATTCAAAAGGATGTTCATATATAAGTACCGTACTAATGCTGATATGTGTATATTGGTTGATTGGTTGGTTGGTTGGTTGATTTTAGGGCGTATCAGCACTTTTCATATCATTTATCGCCGAATTAAGTCATTTTGGTTTGGTTTATTTCTATGGCACATAAACCATTGTAGGTTATATAATGCCAAATCCATTTTTATCCATATAAATAGTTCTATTTCAAACAGTCAGTTCAGCATAAGTACACAGCGGACATTGGCATAATAGTTAGAGAGTTCTCCAATGACCTGGAAGACCTGGGTACAATACCAGGTCGAGTCATAACAAAGACACGAAAAATGGTACTTGATGCTACTTTGCTTAACACTCATCCTTAAAAGGTAAGGATCAAAGGTAAAGTGGAGCAATCCAGGGAAAAGGAGTAGTCCCCTCCCCTACACTTTGGTGTAGTAGCTATCGAAATGGGTCACCCTCGACTACGGTCGCCAACTTTACTGACTTTAGTTTAGCATAAGTACACTGTTTAGTTCTATTTAACCCATAGATAGAAGTCTATGAGGTGCTATCACTCTGGGCTAGGGTGGACTTAGAAGCAATGGCAACAAAGGGGTACTCCGAATTCCCTAAAGCTGCAACATTACTGGAGCCTCACCATCAAATTGTTTTTTGTCATATCCAGGATACTTGATGGGGGAGTCTTACCCCCCCCCTGCAGAGATGCAGACGGTGTCTTCCGCAGACCCAACTGACTGGGCCACCAATGTATGTATAATGAATAAACTAAAATTATATCTCATTTAACAGTTTTACTATCGTAGTGTATTCTGTAAAAGATTTTTCTCTGAAATCAGAATTACATCATCTATATATGAAACATGCATATGTGTTTGTGTTCATATGCATTCACAATCTACCACTCTATCATGAAATTGAGCAGATAAAAGATATACAGTAATGTAGAGATGAGAGTGGAAATAGAATCAATCAACGGATAAGGGATGGATGGAGACAACTGAGTAAATGATGGATTTATAAAGCCAGAAAAATAGACTAAATTTCACAAAGTAAGCTAATAATAATAATGAAATTAATAACAATAATCACTATCAATGCCATAAAAAGCGAATGCAGCAAATTTGCACAGAAAGAGATTAAGACTAGATACGACTGGGTGGGCATGTGATGAACTAGGAATTGTGCAAGAAATTTAAATTTGACCATACGAAGTATATGCACAACTCAAAATCTGTCCCTGTGAATGACACGTACAAAGTCCTCTGGGATTTTGACATACAAACGAATCATCTAATCTCTGTCAAACGATTAGACATAGTAATAATAAACAAAAAAAAAAAACCCTGCCGAATTGTGAACTTTGCTGTCCCGGCTGACCACAGAGTAAAAATTTAAAAAAGCAAAAAGAAGGATAAGACCTGGACCTTGCTTGGGAATACAAAAAATGAGGAACATGTAAGTGACGGTGATACAATTGTAATTGGTGCTCTTGGTAAAGTCACCAATGGATTGTTACAAAGACTCGAGGACTTGGAAATTAGAGGACAAGTGAAAACTATCCAAACTATAGCATTATTGAGATCAGTCAGAATACTGAGAATAGTTTGAGAGACTTGGGAAGACGTGCTGTCCCTCAAACTCCAGTAAGAAACCATTGGCTAGCGCTGGATTGAAAAACTCTCAAAAAAGTAAAATGACATAAGAACCGAAAAACCGTAAATTAAACAAAGCCGTGTAGTTAATTTGATAAATCACAAGGTCACAATAATATAACTAAACCCTTCCAAGAATGACCAGCCTCCCAAACACCTTATATACAACATATAAACGACAGCGACTAAAACCAAAAATATACTTGGGCTGATGACGCATAGGCAAGAAACTGACAGTTACAAGCAACCATTGATTCTATGTCCTCTTTAGCCTACGTTAAATATGTACACTTTATCAATGATATTGAGGTCTCTTTATTTAAAAGTATAGGAAACTATGATATATATATATATATATATATATATATATATATATATATATATATATATATATGTGTGTGTTAGGAAAAATAGTTTAGAATATCATAATGACTTTGTTCACCACATATCTGCCATCACGGTAATGCAAAGGTTGTTTTTTTTTATTTACGAGAAACGAATCTACGTAATAAGGATAGAATTGTAATTTATATAATGCAACTAAAAGCTTAATTCTAAAATTTCACTGAATCACTATGGAAAGAGAGCATTAGTCAATCATTTTTTAATGGAATATGTCTTCTACTTCACATTCTAAAAGTATCAACATGAATTAAAAGAATTAGATTGGTTGGGTTTTATCGCAAATCAACTATTGTTGGTTATTTAATGCCAATCCTGTTTATACATATATATTAAGTATATTAATAATAATGATAATAGATAAATATATATTATATATATATTTAATTCATGGATTAAATATGTATATATATAATATATTTACTTATTATCATTATCATTATAATAGCTCTATCATTGATACTGAGCATTCTCCATATTATATTGCACTTGATTCGACACATAACCACATAGTGATTTACTGACGACCAACACTCTCATAATATAATATATATTAAGTATATATAATTAATAAATATGTTTTGTTGATAACATTTTCAAATGAGCTTGAACTCATTTTTTACACTCGTATCTTTTTTAAATGGTTTCCAGAATTTCTATTTACTGTAAATCGTTTGTTTGCACACCGTTTGTTTTCACACCGTTTGTTTGCACGCCGGTTTCAAGCATTGCTTTATACCAGTCACAATTTAGCATGAGTCGTTTATTTACACACAGTTTGTTGGTAATATCATTTTTGAATAAGAATTAATTTGATGGCACACTTGCTTTGCTATTGTAACTTCACAGTTAAATGGTTTCAATTATTGCAATCTAACAATAATATTTCTATTCAATATTAATCATTTGCTTGCACACAGAGAAGTGTTATCAAGTGTTGCTATTTAACACTAATTATTCTATTCAACACTATTCATGCATTTTTACACTGTCAAATGCTTCCAAATATTATGTAACACCAATAATTCAGTTTCAGCACACATTTAAAGAGTTCCAAGCATTTATATTTAACGCTAACAATGCGATTTAACATCCCTCATTCGTTTGCACACCGTTAAATGGTTTGGGCTTGGTTTTCTGGCCTTTAAACTATTGTAGATTATTTAATGCCATATTCTGTATATATATATATATATATATATATATATGTGTGTGTGTGTGTGTGTGTGTGTGTGTGTGTGTGTGTGTTAAATACATGATTTGTAAACACATTTTGTTGATAACATTTTTAAACAAGCTCATTTTTTGCCCTCTGTTAAATGGTTTTTATTATTGCTATGTCACAGTTATATTTTAATATCAGTCATTTCTTTGCACACATTTGAATAGATGCACATGATATATAAAAGATTAGTTTGACGGTAATTTCATTTTTAAATGAGTTAGAAGTAATTTGCACACGTGTACTGATATTGTCTTAACACAGTAAAATAATCAAGCAGCTGTATTTCTAGCGACTCAATTTAGCATAAATTATTTGTTTGAACAGTTTAAATCTTAAAAAATTCTATCTGACCAATTGATACGACCCGATCCGGTGCTAACACTCAGGGCCAGTGTGGACCTGGGAGCATTGGCAGTAAATGGGTACTCCACATTCCTCAAATCTCCATGGCTGGAGCCTCACTATCATATTGTTTAATGTCATATCTTGGACACTCGTTAAGGGGTGCTCATTCTTCTGCAGAGATGCAAACTATATATATATATAGATATTTCTATATACTCAACCCTTATGTACAAAGGGAGTCCCGTTCGTGTAGCTGTTAAAGTGCTGAACAATGGCTTGGAAGTAACGAGTTCAAACTCCAGCAAAAATAACTTTGAGTAATTTATGAACCTCCTTCTTCTCTAGTTGTAAGTATAAAAGTATCACTTTCTATCCGGGCCAAACTGAAAAAAATGAAGGTAGTCTATTTTAACAAAATCTTCTTCGAGAAACGCAGGGGTATGCAAGCACAACAACCACCCTATTTACCAGACTAGAATAACCACAACTTTAGTTTCCTAAAGTTAAAATTCAACTTCTGGTGAAGCATTCGGGTTATTAGCGGAGATTAAACCAAATTATTAAAATATCTTCATACTTTATAAAAATATGAGTTAAACTCACATGGTAAACTTACTAAAATAGTTCTTGAATGTCGAAGGGACTATTTTGAAGAGAATTTATCTTTCATTCATTGTTCATTTCTGTTTTGGTTAATACAACTTCAGGCTTAAGTATTTTTGAAGACACCTTGCATAATACTATTTTCGTTCAATCATAGATTTACTATAAAGAATGTATATATAAATACACCGTTATGGGAAAAATAGCTTCATTCATGGCTCATTCCTGTTTTGGTAAATACAGCTTCAGTCTCAATACTTTTTGGGCATACTCTATAAAGATTTATATATGAACATTTATTTAAACAAAACTCTACCGATGTCTCTTGTAGTTATTGTTTGTTTTGTTTTTTGTTTTTTTTTGGGTTGTTTTTTTTTACTTTTTAAATTCCTTTTTGCTTTGGATTTTTAAATTCTTTTATTTCATTTTCTCTCCGTTTCTTCTCTTTCTGTACTTCAATTAATTCCACATTTTTATATACTTTTTTTCTTCTGAAAGTGGAAAACGATTTTTATTTTGTCTCTTGTTAGCTTCCATTATTTTCATGTTTGATAAGAAGGCAATTTCGATGAAAGCAATTTCCAGCAAATAAAGTTTTTAAAAAAAGCAAAAACAAATAAAACAAAAAAAACATCATTCATGATTTCATGAATTTTCACATGTCAAATAATTCCAGAAAACGGGAATTCTAAGAACAGTTCCAAAGTACGTATCATTAACTTATTCTGTCAGTAACACTGAATCACTTCCTTTCTGATTTCAAAGCATTTCAATTACAACCTCCTTAATAATACATTCTACATTATCCTAGGCTTTTGTCAGTATTGCTTGGATTAGTTCCTAACCACAGATAATCACTTTTCAAGATATTTGTATGGGAGAATAATTTATAATCTAAGTTAATTTGGATCCTTTTGCTCAAAATCTTTAATAGATCCCTGCAATTTTAGCTAGTAAATTTTGTTTGCTTTGTTTGTTTTTTGGGTTTGGCATATCAACCTCTGTAGGTTATTTAATGCCAAATCCATCTTTATATAAATAAAATGTTCTATTTCAAACAATTCACTTTAGCATAAGTACATAGTTTAAATGTCAAAAATATTTCTATTTCACGCTATTCAGTTTAGTCAAACAGTTCTATTTCGAACAATTCAGTTTAAAATAAGTATAGTCTTTTCTTTACACAAATTAAATGCCAAAACAGTTCTACTTCAAACAATTCAGTTTAGCATACAAAAGCGGTTCGATTACAAGCACTTCAGTTTTGCATAAGTACGCAGTTTGAATATCAAAACAGTTCTGATTTAAGCAATTCAGTTTAGCATAAGTACGCAATTTCGTTCTATTTTACCCATAGATAGGATCCTATCAGATACAACCACTCCGGGCCAGAGTGGACCTAGGAGCGATGGCAATTAAGGGGTACTCCACATTCCCCATAGCTCCAGCATTACAGGAACCTCACTATCAGATTTTTTAGTGTCATATCCAAGACACCCGTTGGAGGGGGCTTACCCTACTGCAGAGATGCAGTTGGGGTATTCTACAACCCCAACCGACCGGGCAAACTTTTTGCTTGTTCAAATACTTATGACCAGTACTTTCTATAGCTTTTCAAAACATTATCCTTTACTACTTCTCTGAGAACTCTATGGATATCACCGTGGCATAGAGGCTTCGTGTAGGACTCCAACTTCATAGAACTTGAGTCCGAACTCCAGTTGCGTTATTTTGTTCACTTTTGGAGTTATACCGTAGAGGAAGGAATGTCTCTCGAGTTCTGTTCTTTGACAAGGATGGTTTTGGCATTAAATTAACAAAGGTTGATAATTCATTAAACTTTGGTTATCGTACTCGATTGTAATCTTAGTTCTGTGACTACCACATGCGTTACTGGTTTGTTGGTTTAACAACTCCCTCTGTGCCCACGTTATGTTTGAAAGATCCACAGATAGGAGATGACATAATCTATCCAGAACTTCTTTTGATGTTTTGGAGCGGGGTTTGTAACCCAAAGACAAGAAAAACTCTCTGTTAACAATTAACAACTATTTATTGAAACACAACGGTGTAACAATAATACACACACACACTCATATATATATATATATATATATATATATATATATATATATGTATGAAAAATAATGTTTTATAAAAATGGTTCCAACATTCTCGAAATGTAGTTAATATATCGACTTTAACGAATAGAACTTTCTAATAGACCATTTCCTCCACAACTTTTGTAAAATAATTTGGGTGATTTATTAATTTTATTAATTATTTCATTTATTGGGTAAAATTCTAAGTTAGCTAAGTGTAACTCCTCGCAAATGTCATACGCGTGCATAGGCGGCGATCCGGTTTAATACCTCGCGTAAAAATAACTTTAGGAAGAGAGAATATGGATAATAAACAAATCAATGCTTGTCAAGCTACGAAGGGAAATAAGGGTTCGTGACACATTTGATGATTCTAGAACG
>OY757923.1:35385965-35413465 GCA_963585895.1 Sepioteuthis lessoniana | reverse complement strand
CAAAATTACCTGAAATTATCTTGAAATACCATAGATTAAGTTCATTCAAAGAAATCGCCATAGCCTATTATCACGGCTACGGAATCTCCAGAGAGGTTTTCGAATGTCTGCTTGTTTGAATTGTTAAATGCAGCCGTTATCTTCAGTTCACCTTAAGTGTTACGCAGAGTTTTGTCGGTGTCCCACTCAAATACGTCTCACACATAATAAACGGGGGGATTTAAGTCGGGGGTGTTTGGTGGCCAGATGTTAGGTGTGATATGGTCGCAGAAATGTTCTCATAGGCAACACTGACTTCTCTGACATGTCTGGCATGATGTTGAATCCTATTACCAGATGTAACGTCTTCCAACCACCATTCTCTCCATACAGAGCAGCACTACCTCCCCTAGGTACTTGTTGCAGGCCTCCGCGTTGAGTCTGAACCAGTGGGGGGAGATGAATCGAGCCATAACGTTACCATCACTAGTGACCACTCTAAATACAGTCATTTGTGATTTTATCATTCGACCCTTGCAGAATATTTGGTTGGATGGAATGTTTCCGTTTGTTCACAAGCTTTGCAAGTGTGGTCTTTTCTGTTGATCTTCATATCATGTGAAAATAAAAGCCCTTTATCATCTTCTATGAAAAATACCAAATGCCATTATGTATTAACTGCCTGATAAGAAACTCAAGCACTTTCATTCCCTGGTTACAGCCTACATTGACTTGCTGGGATCGTTGTCAATCATGACCTGGATTTTACCAATAATTCGGGGGTTCTTATCAGAATGATCAGAGTGTGCCTTCCGAGTTGCTGTACCTTCTTAATTCCCATTGGACTAATCCAATCGTTTTCCAATCCCCTGCAATTTTGCTAGATTGACACCCAAACTCTGAAACCTTCGTATTGGTGTTTACACGATGAATACTAAGCAGTACAGCATGCCGTATTTAAATTTCTAGGGTAGTGAATTTCGTCATGGTGACGTTTTTTCCCACGAGAATAACCAATTGCTCTAGTTTGCTAAACAGAAGACAAAACCTGAATACCGAAACAAAGTGCACTTAATAATTTAAATTGGTGACAATTAATCCGTGGCACCCAGGATATATATATATATATATATATATATATATATATATATATATATATATATATATATATATATATATATATATATATATATAGTGGGTGACTAAAAAGTAAGGCATTGTCTGATTTTGTCTATCAAATTATGTGATGGAAATTACAGTAACTTTAAAGCAGTTAAAAGGTTTCAAGAAACAAATGACTTGAAGCCATTATAAACTTCCAGTAACTATTCTTAATTCTAAAAAATTCATAGACTATTGATTAAACTAACGATTCTTATTAAATAATTATGATTTATTTGCGTACAGTTTAATTGTTTCTAGTATTTCTAATATGAATGATTTTCAAATCGATCTATTTGACTCATAGATAGGACACTAACAAATTCTACCCCTCTGTTAGGAATAATGTTAATGAAGAAATGCGCCCACAATCTCCAGAGATCCCGTCGTGCAGCCTCACTAGTGGATGCAGTTTAGTGTCTTATCCTGGGCACCTGAAAAGTAAGGTACAAACATTTACTAATCCAACTTGTTTATTCCAAATATTGTGAATATGTTACCGGCACTACTATGTTACTTCTTTTTTACATAGAAACCATCAAGACCTATTGACTGAAGGTGTTGTGGGGTAAGCAACCTGCAATGACTGCCCTAGTTTGGATATTAAACAATTTGATGGTAAGGCTCTTGTAATGTTAGAGCTTTGGGGAATGCGGAGTACTCCTTCATTACCATCACTCCTAGTTCCACTCTGGTTCATGGTAGTAGCACCTGATAGGGTACTATCTATGGGTCAAGTAGAATTGTTTGACAATTAAACTGAGTGCAAACAAATGACTTATGCTAAATTGAATTAATTTAAACATAGATCTGTTTGATCAATTAACTGTGAACAAATGATTGATATTGATTGAATTGTTAGAGATATATAGTAATATTTGAAACTATTTAACTTAGTTGACTTATGCTTACATTGCCCTGTTGGCTACGGCTGTAGAATACATCGACAACACCTCTGCAGAGGGGTAAGACCCCCCCCCCAACGAGTGTCCTGTTTATGACACTAAACAATCTGATGGTGAGGTTCTTCTGATGCTGGACCTTTGAGGAATGCTGAGTACCACTTTATTTTTATTGCTCCAAGATCCACTCTATTCTGGAGTGGTATAACCTGATAGGACCCTATCTATGGGTTAATAGAACTAAAATCCGTACTTAGGCTAAACTGAATTGTTTGAAATAGAACTGTTTTT
This sequence comes from Sepioteuthis lessoniana, assembly GCA_963585895.1. Taxonomy (NCBI): domain Eukaryota; kingdom Metazoa; phylum Mollusca; class Cephalopoda; order Myopsida; family Loliginidae; genus Sepioteuthis; species Sepioteuthis lessoniana. The sequence goes on along the minus strand of OY757923.1, from coordinate 35,411,132 downwards.
GACATTGAAATTGTACTTACGCTAAACTGAATTGTTTGATATATAACTCTTTTGACATTTAACTGTGTGTAAACAAAATCTATATTTAGACTAAACAGAATTAGTTGAAATAGAATTGTTCGACTGTACTGAAGGGCTTGTGATAGAAATGTTTTGACAATTAAACTGTGTACTCAGGCTAAACTGATTATTTGTATAAAAATAGATTTGGTATTAAATAACCTACAAAGGTTGATATACCATAATACCCAAACAACCAACCAACATATGTTTACCAATTATATATACCTAATATATATGTATATATATGTATATATATATATTGCCGGTTTATTGGCCCAGTGGGTAAAGTGTTCGCCAATAGTCCGGCAGACCTGGGCTCAATCCCAGGTCGGCTCATACCAAAGACTTTTAAAATGGTACTTGATACCCCCTTGCTTAACACTCAGTAATATACGGCACGTATCAAAGGTAAAATGGAGCAATCCATAGAAAGGAGTAGCGCTCTCCCCTACATCTTGGTGTAGTAGCTATTGAAAAGGGAGCCTTCTGGTCGCCTTCGACAACGATCGCCAACTTTACTTTACTTATATATGTATAAATCGGATTCGGCATTAAATAACCTATCATAGTTGATATGCCATAAAACCAAACCAAACCATAGACCCCATTAAGAATATTAAATGTGTCCAAAAGGGCTTAAAATAGCCTCTTCAAAGAACATGGCATCAAAGCAATTGTTCATAATTGGAATTTGGAAGTAGATATTCAAAAGTCGGTTATAAATTAGATTTTCCACAAGTTGGGATTATTATCTAACTAGCTTCCAGAACAATTGACCAAAAGCCACTTTCTTCATTCAGGCTATTTATATACCTTTACAGAAAAAGCAGCGCTGCTAATATATACATATTTTAATAATATATACATGTTTTATTTTTACAGCAATAAGTAATAATGGATTAGAATTTTTGTATCTTTCATTCAAAAGGGAAGAGTTCCCCTGGCTACATGTAAGCGATTTCGAATGCTAGTTACGCTATTACGTTCATTTTTAAATCCGGAATGTCACTTAGTAGTTCGATTGGAGTTCGAACTCGCTTATCTTTTTTTTTAATCTGAAACTTTTATTCAATCCATGGATTAGACTGTCCAATTCTGCTAGGCTTTTCTTGGAGTAAACTCTAACAACTAATTCAACATTACAACATCACTTTTTTTTACAAGGATTCTAGATGCAAGGGTTGAAATTACAATAATTCATGTAAACTTTAACAAGAATCTCCAAATCAGTGGTTTTCAAAAGTTTTGGAGTCAGAATCCATTCTATCTCAGGGTTAACTTCATGGATTCCCATATAAATAAGAATCAAATCTCATGTACCCCACATAAATAAAAGTGATATTTATTTTTTTAAATTATGAAAATCACATCCAATATCTGCTCTGACTAAGGAAATTCAGTGAGATGGATGTGCTTGTCTCGCTTGACACAAATTGTCAATTCTTGGAGATATTTTTGACAAAGATAGACAAATTTCCCTTTGCAGGATCTGTATTTTCTCATAATATAGGTAATTGTCGAAACGACTGTTTTATACTGATATGTTGTTGCAAAAGGTGGAAGAACTTTTGAGACAATGAAGAATACACAAAAACCACTCAAAACCAAAATTTTGAGAGTGGTTGATATCTAAACGAACTGTTCATGATATTCAAACTAAATTTTCATTATATTTAAACTAAATTTTCGTGTTTGTGTATTAGAAGCTAGAAATATTATTTTATTGTTTTATTGTATATTGGCTTATATAAATTTTTAAAACATCCTTATAGTGTCTGTGGAACATTGCTGTTGATATTACGGGCCTCGTATATCCCTGAAACCACAGTTTTAAAACCACCCCTCTAAACTTATACTTTTATCCTCTCCGTTTGAGATGCCCTCAATTTTTTGGTTTGCAAGCTACTTTTAAAATGACCAGACCAAAATGATCTGTATTAAACAATTCTAAATATATCTATTTATAAAAGTACTGAGTATACATTATTTATACAGTATATGTTCGCGTACCTTGTATCAATGCGCGAACCCTTAAAGTACAATACAGTTGAATATATTTATTTTCAATACCTTATTCTGATGACTTGTACTGAATTGAGTCAGTCAGGCTTGGTTTATTCCGATAGTAACTGCTAGTATCCCGCCACAAACAGATGAAATGATCCTGGGACTTAATCTTTATATGGAAAAGGCCGACTTTCAGAAATTAGTAGAAATCAATTATTCCTTCTTTCGAAGATGTAAATTGGCGAGCTAACTAGTTCCTTTAGTTCCTTGTAGTTTTGCTGGAGCTCACGAATTTTCTACCCGGTGAATAATCAAAATTTGAAGTATCAGTAGATCGACCACCCTGAATGCCAATCAAGTGGCAACTACCACATAAAGAATAGATGATCGGCTAATATCTAGAAATAAAATTTTGGCAATGGTATCCAATCTACTTAAAATACCTTTATGATCTACCGATCAATAACGAGTTAAATGTTCGGCACTTCTGCTCTATCCGCCGATGAATAAATGATTTAGTTCAAAATCTTCTCGCAGGGACAGACGGGAAAAAATCCCAGAAGGATACAGCGGCCGAAACATTGGGAATATAACATCAAAAAGGAGAAGAATAGTCCAAGATATTTGAGCAATAACAATTCCTCTTCTTCGAAATGTAAACAAATCGTGCCTGATCTTTGGCAGAACTGAATTCTTAAATACCAAGGAACACAAGCAAAAAGTTCTCCAAAGGAATAGACAGTTTATCCTAAATATCCATCAAGCAAATTAGTCACCCCAGATCTTAAATACAGTTTTTACAACCGAACACATTTTCACAGACAACTTAAATCTACCATTTACTCCATCAGTCATTTCCCCCAAAAAGCTTCTAACAAATTAGAATCCTCGCAAGTAACAGTTTCCATCAATTAAATATGGCTTCCACTGAAACCATTTGATTATATCTTCGGTTCTCATCTTTTCACGACATCCATTTATTCAGTGCTCTATTATTTTCATTTACATTTGTGACAAGAAAATTTTGGAGTATAAGTTCCATGATTTATTAAAACTACATTGTCTCTGTATCTTGTATGATATAGTGGTTAGCAAGCAATGATAGAAAACAGTTCCGAAGGAGTTTATTCGTTGTATAGCCATCACCAGAATGATATCAATCACAACAGTGCAGATACAAATGCATATACAGGCGGACTCTGTTGGTCAGGTACGAACGGTTTATTAATTTCTTGACTTCGGTTCTTCGACACGAGGAGAGAGACACAATTCTTACTATGCTGATACCATTCCCAAGATCTCAATTCATCTCTGCCAGTCGAGAACCGAAAAACTTAATCGCTGCTGCAACGGTAAAAAAAATCGACTCAATGCCTCAATGGCACATGCCTAACTCTCTGCCTCCATGGTCCAATCTCAAATAACAATTTTTAAAATCCTCAAATGTTAGGACCATCTCATCCGGGCATGACGTCATCCACACTTCAGCCCCATTTCCTGTCTGGGGTTTTATTATGACAATTGTGACTATCATATCCTTTGTGCACGAGCGTAAAACTGCACCTAATGATTATGCACCTGAACTTAAGAGACTAGAATAGTTTAAAGCCTTACCAACCAGAATGATAAAATATAATTTAAGAAAAATGATTGATATAAAAAATAGTTCCTTAACTATATAACATATTTCTCAGTGGGTGCCCCATATTTCTTGTTCTTTTGGCACGATTAAACTCAGATCAGTAAACAACTACTCGTGCCTTTGCTTTTCAGGCAAAGAAAAACTCTTCTAACCGCTGTCAAAGTTTTGTTCTCAAATGATAAAACCTTGTTCCAGACTTGATTGAAGTCAATCTTACCAAAATAAAGTCGTCGCAATACTGTTTAAGCTAAGACACGGTTTGTAAAAAATTATATGAGAAAATATTCTAGAATGATATAAAGAAGATGTTAAGTTTTTCAATGCAATTACAAAATGAGTTAAATGTTGCCATCGTTTTTTATGACAATTTAAGTTAACAAAAATGATTAATCCAAATGTCGTGGATATATTCAGATTTAGGATAAGATAAAATGAAGAGATTAATGCATTAGTCAAAAATAAATATGTGGCACAGTAAAAAATTAAATCTATCTCAAGAAGCAAAATTAAATTTTCAATAAACAAACATAAGAAACCTCAACAAAAACGAATATGAATATTTGTATATTTCTTACATGGTAAAATTACTTTTGAGATATTAATACCAAGGGACGTCTTGTATGTGGGACTTAGATTAAACTGACTGTATCTCTTGCAGAAGGTTAAAAAGGATCCAACGACTGTTGGTGAGGCTTTAGTTCTGGAGACCTGAGTCGCGTGGAGTAACTCATTCATGACCATTACTCCAATAATCCCTCTGACCAAACATGTAATACATTGACAGTCCAAATAGAACGGATTAAGGATTATTCCTGTTCGATCGGAATACTTTATATCATATACCTGTGTACAAAAAAAAAAAAAATCTTAACAACAATGCAATAATATATAAATTTATATAAAGTACAATATACGCATAAAATAAACCCATACAGATTGAACTTCCGTTCAAGTCGATCAATCAATCAGACAATGTTAAGAGAATTATAAAAGCCTGAGAAACAAAGTGGAAATAAAAAAAAAAAATACAGTTATGATAGAACAATTCTATTAAAGTATAAGCATAAACAAATATATATTTTGAGTACAAAAACGATCATATGCTCATGTGTGTGTCTGCGTGTGTGTTTTATGTGTGTGTGTCTATGTGACTGGGTCTCTGTGTGTGTTTTGTGTATGCGTATGTGTGTCTCTATATGTCTGTGTGTGTATTTGTGTGTTTTGTGCGCGTGCGTGCGTGTTTGTGTGTGTGTGTGTGTGTGTGTGTGTGTGTGTGTGTGTGTGTGTGTGTGTGTGTGTGTGTGTTTTGTGAGTGTTTCTGTGTGTCTCTGTGTGAGTTGTGTGTTTTGTGTGTGTGCGTCTGTCTGTGCATGCATGTGTGCCAATAACAGAATAAAGGTGTGTGTATATATATATATATATATATATGTGTGTGTGTGTGTGTGTGTGTGTGTGTGTGTGTGTGAGTAAAATAAAACGAAATATAATCAATTTAATTTAAGGGTAACGTTATAAAAACTCATTACGACCAGATTTTACAAGACATGTCTTAGGAAGATTTAATTGATTTCGACAGTTTTTAAAAGATTTGTCGTATAATGACATGACTGATCCGACCATTACTTTGTAGACGTCATAGAAAGACATGAGAGAAACAAAAACGTATTCGTAGAAATGTCTGAGAAAGACATGATTGATCCAAATCAGATTTTAGAAAACGAGTCGTAGAAAGACATGACTAATCCTGACTAGTTTTTAGAAGAAATGTTTTAGAATGACATGTCTAATCCCGAGCATTTTTTAGAGTTTAGATTTCAATCTGATTGACTGATTGATTTTAACAGGATATCAACCTAGGGTTATTTTAAGTCCAGAAGTTAGGGAATCACTTTCATTGTTCATTCAAATTTACATTTTAGGGTTGTTTTTGTTTTTTTTTGTAAGAGATTTTATTTTTGCGCACGTTCCTATCGAATATAAATAATCTTAAACGTATTTCTTTGATCCATTGATCGGATTTTGCCGAGTCAGAGTGGACCTTAGAGTAATGTCTATGGAGCAAGACTCCACTCTCACCAAATCTTCACAAGCTCTTTTTAGAGTGGATCTTACCGCTCTGCTGGGGATTCAGTCAATGTTTTCCAAGCCCTGCCTCGAATACGGTCCAAAATAGAAATTTGAGTTAGTAATTGTTGAAAAAACTGATCTATATCAACCATCAATTATTGACTGCCGACTTTTTAACGCAAAAGGGTTATCCTCATGGAAAACTATTTCAGTGAGCAAGGTTCGAATGCTGGACGAGGCTTTTCTGCGCTTCACTTTGCACTCATTGCCCTTGGGAAAGGCATGAACCGAACTCTTCTCTCCAGGCCACCAGCTATTAGAAGACATTGGGCTATTTAGCATTGTAACATCAGCTGGTTTAGAATTTAGTTTGATTTGGTTTGGTTTGGTTTTATGGCATATCAACCATTGTAGGTTATTCCATGTCAAATCCTTTTTTTACATATATATTAAATATGTGATTTCTAAACACATTTTGTAGATAACATTTTAAACCAGCCTAATGGTTTCACTTATTTCTATCTACTACGAATAATTCTATTTATTATTAATCATTTGTTTGCACACACTGAACTGTTTTCAAAATTAGATGATCCTAATTATTGCTATGTACCACTAACAATTCAATAAAACGTCAGTCATTTGTTTACACACAGTTAAATGATCAAACAATTTGATTTCAAACAATTTGATTTAGCATAAGTCAACAAAGCTAAATGATTCCAAGTATTGCTATGTACCACTAAATTGAATTAAACATCAGTCAGTTTTTACACACATTTCAATGATTAAAGAGTTCTATTTCAAACAATTCAGTTTAGCGTACGTCATTTGTTTACACTCAGTTTAAATTTCAAAAGACAGTTTAAATCTCGAGCAGTTCTATTTGACCCGTAGATAGGAACCTATCTGGCGCTACCATTCGTGGTCAGAGTGGACCTGGAAGCGATGGCAATGAAGGGGTTGTCGACATTCCCTAAAGCTCAAACATTACTGCCGCCTGACTATCAGATTTTTTAATGTTATATCTAGGACACTCGTTTGGGAAGTCTTACATCTCTGCTGAGATGCAGTCAGTGTATTCTACAGCCCTAGCCGACTGGGCCAGCTAGTTTAGGGGAAGAGAAACACTGACTTCAAACTAGCATTACAACCCTAATAGGTTCTCTTTTATTTTTTGTTTGATTGTTATGCCTCCTTGGGCATCTTCGCTTTTTTACTATCTTCTCATATCGACCTTTTAAAAGACTCATGGCGCAGATTATACAAACTTTGAATACACTATTGATATAAAATTCAAATTCTGTTAAGTAATTAATTCGATACTTCACTTTTTCGAGCAATTCTTTCTGAAATCAACCAAATTTATCTTAAATTTATAATACTATTACTGTTTTTGATCTAATTAGGCAATTTGTTTCAAAAATATATTTCTCTATTAGCAATAAAGAAAATCAACTGGTTTCTAGACTAAGTTTTTGATATCTGTCTTGACAGTAATTTTCCAGTTTGAGGTGAAATATTGAGGAAATGTCTCCTGTAATTAGCAATTCCATTATTTTAGACTTTTCATTAAGATTACTTCTCATTTTTCTTCCTATTAATGTCATCATCATCATGTCACACCACCAACTTGGATCTCCTTGACACTCTCCCGCCACCCATCTCTATCGTCAATCACTTCCGGTAGGTGTTCAAGGGTACATCCTGTATCGGCACAGCGCTGTTGTATATAGGTTCGATCTGGTCGTACTGCCTTTGCTCATCTATGTAAAGGGGTCCACAGGAATATGTCACTTATGAGTTCCTCCCTTCTTTCCTAGCAGTGTACCGCTTGTCTGGTTTGTCTAACTTGGATAGTTTTTGTGATGGGTGATAAGTGGCCGTACAGCTGAAGCTTTGTCGGATGCTGCCTCCAGGACTTGTTCAGTGTTGCTCGTAGCATTCTTGTGTAATTGCCGTCAAGCTTTTTCTACATACTTTAAGTTAGCGTCCGTGTAGTGCATCCATATAGCAGTATCAACACGACTGCTGCTTGGAAAAAACTGCGTTTTGTCTTATCGGTCAGGTATGACTTCCATATGACCGATAGCCAATTGATAGCTGTCCATGTCTTCATCAGTCGTGTGGTGATATGAGTCTCGGTAGATGAGGCACTGCTTCCTAGGTAGTTTAACTTGTCCACATGTTTCAGAGAACTATCATTTAATGTGAAAATGTCGCCTCTTTGATGAAAGCACACGTATCCCGTCTTGCCTGCGTTGACATAGAGGCCTATGCCTGTAGCTGGTCGTTCCAGACTATGCACCAGGGTTCGGCTTGGGCGGGTGTATCTATCCTAGATTGTCTATCTTCAACCGAGTCTCTAATCTTATTGATCTGATTTTTATGTATTGTTTATTCATTAAGGTATATATTAGATAATTCATTTTGTACCTTTTCAAGTTTCAGGGCATTTCATATTGGTTGGGTTCCTCCTTTTGCATTTGGATGCAGTTTTCACGTCTGCAATTTTTTTTCTAACCGCTAGTGTCTTCCATGGGATTCTAGGTTTAATTCGAAAGAGGAATATGCCTCGCAATTGAATGCGCTATTATTCCATTTCTTATCTATAAAGACGTAGTTTATCTGTGCTTTAGTATTATTTGCGTTGGTGCAGGTCCATAGTTTTCCCTCCCTTTTCTGAAATGTAAGCTGAATTTGTGGTTTACATCTTTACCGATTTGGGCATTCATGTCTCCACCAGTGACGAGGACGTTGTGTTTCGGGATACTACGAAAAAGGGAAGATAGCTGCTTATAGAAGGCGATGGGGTCAGTTTCTTCAATAATATTGTAGCAGGAGATAAATATTGCGCTGGGGTCGTCATTATCCTATTCATGTAGTTAATCCTAATTTCACTAATCTCCCCCCCCCCGTAATTATAATTTTTACTTTTTTATAATCTTTGTCTCTCTATTCATATGACTTTTAATCCGTACGATTTCCCTGTCTCTGGTTAAGAAGAAGGAAAACTTGAAATTCAGAAAAACAATACTCTGCTTTAAAAACATGACCATGTGTCAAATACAACCCATAGTGGAGGGGTTGGGTAAATACATAAGAAGTCATGATATGTTTGTGCTCATTTGTTCTCGTGTATCTGTAATTACAGATAGTGAATAAACTTCTTTAGAATCAACACTAATGATTGGTTCCAGCGGAAAATGAATTATGTCGGCCATCGTTATCTTTCATTATGTTTTTCTTTTCTTTATGCTAGACTGTGACACAATCTGTGGTTTTGTCTCTTTCCAAGTTTGTTGATTGATGATTAAATTGACTGAAAAGGTCGGCTGTAAAACAAATTCCAATAATTTTCTTTGTTTGATTGTATGAAATAAGCTGCAAAATTCAATAATTCCTCGTTAGGAATTTAAGCTCAGTCTATATTTTTTATGCTACAGCAAACTGTTTGACCTATTGCTATACTGGATTTAAAGTTGTTACGCGCATTTTTCTATCCAATTAGAATACTCTGACTGCATCCTCTGCAAAGGGATAAGATCGCCTTAAAAAAAGGGGGGGTCTCGGGTATGACAAGAAATTGCGTCAGATTGTATTGCACTAGTTCTGAAGATCTAAGGAATGTGGAGACACTCTCCAGAGCCATTACTCCCGGGTCGACTCTGACTTAAAGTGATTGTTTCTATTAGGGCCAAATCTATGGATTAAATAAGTCTGTTTGAAATAATTCATATTTGTTCGTAGCGTTTGAAAAAAAGATCTTTTGAAATAACGACACAAAAATATAAATTTAAATATACAATGAACGCGATTCCCTCACTTCTAGGCATAAAATAACATCAAGCAGGTTTACATGTCGTTACAATTGATCCAGACGTCAATCTGTCGTAATTCTTTCAACTTATTTTTCTGTTATTTTTAATCTAATTGTGATTCCCAGATTTTAATTCCATAATCTTTGGTAAGTAATGCAGCGAAAATTAACGAATAAACTCTTAGCAATACTTGAACTCATATCTTTTATTATAGGCTGTCTGTTTTTCTATCGAAGCGGCTTTTTTTTATCATAATACGAAAACCAGCAAATATGTGTTCTTCAAATGTAATCATGTATAAGTATTCCTTACGTCTCCGATTGCTAATATGTTACAATCTTTGATGAAGCCCAGTTAGCTAGGACTGTAGACTACACCGATTACATCTCTGCAGAGGATTGAGACTCCCCCAACGAGTATCCTAGATATGACATTAAACAATCTGATGGTGAGGCTTCAGTCTTTGAAGTTTTGGGAATGGGGTGTAACTCTTCATGGCCATCGTTTCCGGGTCCACTTTAGCCGGAATGGGTTGCACCTGATAGGGTCCTATCTATGGGTCAAATAGAACTGCTTGAGATTTAAACTGAGCGTAAACAAATGACATGCTAAATTGAATTGTTTGAAATTGAACTGTTTGTAAATAAATAACTTATGTTTAATTGAATTGTTAGTGATACATAGCAATACTAGGAACTCTCTTACTTTGGCTTATGCTAAATTGAATCGTTTCAAATAGAACTGTTTGATCAATGATCTGTGTGTAAATAAATCTTTGATATTTAATTGAATTGTTAGTGAACTTGGAACTATTTAACTTTGTTGACTTATCTTTACAAATCATATATATCTAATATATATGAATAAACTGGATTTGGCCTACAATGGTTGATATGCTATAAAACCAAGACAAACCAAACCAAACTATCTTTGATGATGTGTCACTAAGAAATTTTTTAGCAATATTATTTAAATTTCTTTGCTGAAGCATTGTTAATTACTAGTTGTTGTTTTTTTTTATTTCACGAGAATTTCTTTCAACTTGATTTCTGTTGCTTTTCTTTATCACGTATTGATATGAGGAATTTTTAAAAAATCATTTAAAATAATAAATGATTAGCTTGGAACGACCCATCTTTCGGACAATTCCGTCACAAAGTTCGCTCTCCAAAAGATTTCATTCCTGCGTACTCAAATTAAAAAGAAATTTCATGACACACCCTTTGTCAGTCATCTTTAATGAAACACGTTTTATATATAATAAAGACGTGGCCCATTTGAAAAAAAATGTCTCTTTATATTTTTTATGGACAGTTGACACATTAGAGAAATGCAGGCAAAAAACTTTATGAAATTTGCAGACATGCTTATGTAAAAATTCTTTGGTTCAACTGTGCTTCGTTTTCATTATATATATATATATATATATATATATATATATATATATATATTTTGTGTGTGTGTGTGTGTGTGTGTGAGAGAGAGAGAGAGAGAGAGAGAGAGAGAGAGACTGAGAGATTTTATGGTTTGAGTGTTTGGTATTGGCTAAGAAACACATAGAAAACGTAAAAAAACATGATTTTTTTTAAGCCAGTGTTTATTTTTGATGGAAAGATTGAAGACTATTCTTATTTCAAAGAAAATAGATAAATGATCAATAGATGGATTGGCCACTTGACAGACATGCACAGAATTTTGAGACACATAATCAATGAGGCCGATTTCTTTAAAAGGTACCATTAATCTTTCCATTGATCAATAGGAAGTGTGCCTGTACAATAAACGATGTTGCAGAATTTTCTTTTGGAAGTTTGCTTTTTCTAAACCCCATTGACATATAGCTGAAAGTTTTAATGTACGTGGTTTGAGAATTTTGAACGCACAACTTTATTTGGTCAGTAGAAAGTGCTCTAATTTGTAATCGTGTGCAAGATTGCACACAGCTAATTTAATATATATATATATATATATATATTCATACAATAGTGTAATGGTTATCGTCGTAAGAAATGACGATGATGACCTGAGTTCAAGACCTGGACAGGGCTGTTTGCATTTCTCATAGCGTTAATACCTTTGGAAAAGGTATGAAACCGACTATTTTTTCTCCAGTTATGGGTAAATTATGAAGCAGACTGAGCTTTTTAAACTTGGTATAACAATCGGTCTGAATTCAAACCTGCTTAGTTCTGCTTTGAAATTGACCTTAAGTCACATCCTTCTTATACAAGGATGTTTTGGTAAATACAGACACGCGCACACACACACATATGTATATATAAGTGAAACTTACGTTGATAGTTTCTAGCTTTTTAGTTATTTTTGGGTTTGGTTCGTTTTCTTTGTTTAATGGCATATCAACCTTTGTAGGTTATTTAATGCCAAAGCAATTCTCCTTGAAGAACCGTAGTGGTACTATTTAACCCATAGCTGGGAGGATAAGGGGTTTATACCTTTCCCAAGGGTATTTTCCCGAAAGTGAACGTAATTGCGCGACTGGAGTACGAACTCGCTAAACTACGATTCCGCAGACCATCGCTTTAACCATTACACCACGAGGACACCCCCCCTTTAGTTATTCTAATTTTTCTCCACTTTATTGAGGATTCTTACGCACTAGCTTCGGTAAGTCTGTCGTTTCTTTTATTCTTTTAACTAGACATTGCGGCGTGGATAAGTATTTTCAGGCAGTAAGAATGTTTTACTTAATTCTTTTTATTGATTTTTTTAAAATATTTTTTATTCACAAATTGCATTATCTGTTTTGTTTCACTTAGACGTAAAACTAGGTCCTTTCACCAAAGAAGAACTCGACACGGTTCTCAGAAGAATTAAAAATAGGAAAGCGGCGGGGCTAGACGAGATCCCCCCAGAAGTGTGGAAGACGAGACAATTCGACGATATACTGCTCCGGCAATGCAACGCAGTCTATAGTCAAAATAGGATAGAACGATGGACGAAGGGATGCATCCTTCCATTCCCTAAAAAAGGCGACCTCGGACTAGCCAAGAACTACCGAGGGATAACACTTACATCCATAGCAGCCAAAATCTACAATGCCCTACTACGAAACCGCATAGAACCCAAAATGGAAAACATCCTTAGGAAAAACCAAAATGGCTTCCGGAGAAATAGATCCACAACCTCACAAATACTGACCATTCGTAGAATCCTGGAAGGCGTTCAGGCAAAAAACTTACAGGCGACATTACTATTTGTCGACTTTACCAAGGCCTTCGATTCCATACACAGAGGGAAGATGGAGCAAATCCTACTAGCTTACGGCCTACCAGAAGAAACCGTAGCAGCGATAATGATTCTCTACAGAAACACCAATGTAAAAGTACGTTCACCAGATGGAGACACGGAATACTTCGACATTGTTGCAGGAGTACTACAAGGAGACACACTAGCCCCGTACCTCTTTATCATCTGTCTAGACTATGTGCTTAGGACTTCGATCGACAAAATCAGAGAAAATGGCTTTGAGCTGACTAAGAGAAGAAGCAAAAGGTACCCCGCAAAAACAATCACGGACGCCGACTACGCTGATGACTTGGCGTTACTAGCGAATACGCCTAATCAAGCAGAGACACTACTACATAGTCTGGAACGAGCTGCAGCTGGCATTGGCCTACATGTCAATGCAAACAAAACCGAATATATGTGTTACAACCAAACAGGCAACATTGCCACACTAGACGGAGCCTCTCTGAAACTAGTCGACAAATTCACCTACCTAGGAAGTAGCGTCTCATCAACCGAGAAGGACATCGACACACGACTGACGAAGGCATGGACAGCTATCGATAGGCTCTCGATCATATGGAAGTCGGACCTAACAGATAAAATGAAACGCAGTTTCTTCCAGGCAGCGGTTGTGTCGATACTGCTATATGGATGCACCACATGGACGCTTACGAAGCGGCTGGAGAGGAGGCTGGACGGAAATTACACAAGAATGCTGAGAGCAGTATTAAACAAGTCCTGGCGACAACACCCCACGAGACTCCAACTATACGGACACTTGCCCCCCATCACAAAAACTATACAAGTTCGACGAACCAGACACGCAGGACACTGCTGGAGAAGCAAGGACGAGCTCATAAGCGATGTACTCCTGTGGACCCCCACTCATGGTTGTGCAAGAGTGGGACGACCAGCACGAACTTACATACAGCAGCTATGTGAGGACACGGGTTGTAATCCTGAAGACCTGCCGGAGGCGATGAATGATAGGGAGAAATGGCGAGAGACGGTCAGGGATATCCGCGCAGGCGGCGCGACATGATGATGATGATAGAAATACGTATAAAAATTAAAAAAAAATAATATATATATATATATATATATATACTCGTTCAGAATGATTTCAGAAATAATTATTTATGCATATATAGTATATATATAGATCTTTTGATTTTTTTTTATATAAAACATCTGATAGTCAGGCTGCAGAAATTTTTGAGCTTTAGGAAATGCCGACAACCCCTTCATTGCCATCGCTTCCAGATCCACTCTGACCACGAGTGGTAGCGCCAGATAGGTTCCTATCAACGGGTAAAATAGAATATATATATATTGGCCAAATGGTTTGAGTGTTCGCCAATGCTCCGGCAGACCTGGGTTCAATCCCAGGTCGAGTCGTACCAAAGACTCAAAAATGGTACTTGATGCTACCTTGCTTAACACACAGCATTATAAGGTAAGGATCAAGGGTAAAGTGGAGCAATCCAGGGAAAGGAGTATCGCCCTCCCTTACATCTTGGTGTAGTAGCTATCGAAAAGGGAGCCTACGGGTCACCCTCGAATACGGTCGCTAGCTTTACATTTACTTTTTATATATATATATGCAAACAATCAGTGTTGACCCCAGCTTTTGGTCGATAGTGTATATAGCAATCATTGCGTCGGATGACCGAAGCTATATGATTTCTAAACAAATAGTTTGTTAATAACATTTTTAAACGAGGCAAAGCTCATTTATTTGGGAACTGTTATATGGTTTCAAGTAACACTAATAATTCTAAATGGTTTCCAATATTACAACCTCAGCCCAACAGACTCTCAACCACCACCTTCTAGCATCTCTAAGATAAAATAAAGTTGGGTACTTGTTTGCCTCAAGAGCAATTTGAACAATATGGTCGGGACAATCATATAGGTGAAAGGGGTTGACATAAGCAGCCGACTGATCGCCTAGCCCAGTAAGGGCCAAAATAGAGTATTGCAAGTCACTTGATCAGTTCGGTTTCTAGGTTAGAGACGGCTCAACCATTAGGATCCTGCCTTGAAATATTACGACTAACGTAAGGTCTCGTTGAAGGGTGGTCATCAACATCGTTGGACGAAGTTTATATATATATATATATATATATATTGTCATCTACAGACAGACTGTTTCGCTGTATCACAACGCTTCAGTGTGGCTAGACACGTAGGATGATTGAAGCTGGGATCGAAACCCGCCCAACTTTACGTTAGATTTAGTATCATACCGTTCAGCCAACAAGCATACCACGTCAGCTCGGGAATTATACGGTATTAAGTAGTAGCGATCGTTTGTTTACATTTTATACTTTACCGATACCAGAGTGCCCAATTCGTTCGAAGAGCTTTGCATTATATGAGCGGCTGCCGTAAATTCTTTCGTCAAAGTGCTCAAACCCCATGAGGGAGTATATATATATATATATATATATAAAGCCCTCATTAGATGATGACCCAGGAGTCAGGCAAAGTATTATTACCATTGTCAATTGATTAATGATTAATTGACATTGACGGCATATCATCCTGTCCGGGATTATTTTATGTCAACAGGTTTGGGAATTGTTTACATTGTACATTTTTCCTCAGTTATATGATAGGAAGTATTCCTCTCTAACACAAATAATTTGCAAGCAGATCAATGGGACCCTAAGAGATACAACCACTCGAAGTTTCATTGAACCTCGGAATAATAGCTAATAAGAAGTACTCCATTAAGCCAGATCCCCTAACCTCTAGATTGGAGTTTTGTGTCATACACAGGACACCATTAATTCAGAGTTTTCCAGCACTATCTTACAATACCACCAAACTTTTTTTTTGTTCCTCTCACAACATGGGAACATCTAATCAAGATGCTGACTCTTGCTATAAATCTTTATTGTATTCAAAACTTTCCAGCAAAGAAGCGTTAATTTCATAAATTAAATTTAGATAAACTGATCAGATAAAACGTCAATGCAGTAAAGAAAAAATGGAATTTCCGTAAAATTCTTGTTTGCAGTCAATGTCTAAAATCTTAATAATGAAACTTGAATTGTTAGACGAGAAGACAACTTCAAATTCATTGGAACGCCGAGACAGTATTCTTCATTTTCTAGTTCAAACAACTCTACTATTTTCCAACTGGTAACCAGTATAGATAAATAAGGAATATAGTGTACCCTGAGGACAGCCACAGTCAACTGGGCTAGGACTCTAGAATATGCTATGTACATCTCCGTAGAGGAGTAACCCACCTTAACGAGTATCTTGGATATGACACTAAACTGCATGTAACAGTGACGCCTGAGTCTTGGAGTTTTGGGAATTGTGGAGTAACTCTTAATTGCTATTACTCCTAAACCCACCCCAGACGGAGTGTTAGTACCTGTTTGGGTCCTAGCTATGGGTCAAATATAACTGTTTAAACATTTAGGTGTGAAAAATGGCTGATGTTAAATCGAATCGTTTGTGCCACGTAGCAATATTTGAAACCCTTTAAATCTGTTTAACTATTTTGCTGTGGGCAAACAAATAACTGATTTCATACAAAATTGCCCGAGTAACAGGGCAATCATTGAAACCATTAAACTGCGCAAAGATATGATTAATATTAAATAGAATTATTTGAGTTAGATAACAATACATGCAACCATTTAGCTGCGTGCAAACAGATGACCTTTGGCTCGTTTAAAATCTTACCTACAAACTATTCATTTACATACATATATATATATATATATATATATATATATATATATATATAGGATTTGGCATTAAATAACCCACAAAGATTGGAATGCTATAAAATACAGCCAGCCAGCCAGGGACCGTCCGTCAATGAATAACTTTAATCAATTTTATAAATCTTGGTATGGTATTTATGGTGTTATAGACACAGTCAACCAATTAAATTGACTTGTATCTTTACTGTTTTCTGAAACGATGAGTCTTTCACATATCGGAGGAACTTATTACATTGTTGGTGACAATATGGCTATTGTATGATCTTTTCTCGTGATCCCTAATCTTTGTCCTTTCCCAGAAATATGTAAGAAACATGTCCTTTCATATATATATATATATATATATACATGTGTGTGTGTGTGTGTGTGTGTGTGTGTGTCTATATATACATAGATATACATATATACATATATATACACAAATATATACACAAATGTATATACGCACACATATATTAGCCAAATGATCAGAAATCATTTATATAAAGCAAAAAAATATTTCTCAACATAACATCTTTCCTTATCAAGGCACTTTTAGGCTATTAAAATTTTTGGCTCCGGATTCATTGATTAACCCTAAAATATTTTCTTCTGATGATAATAAACATATTAAGTCCAAGCGGGGACATTTGATGATCTTATGGAAAGGAAAAAACGATTATTGAATGATTTCTAACCTATTTAAAAATAAAGAACTACACAATAATAATAAAAATTGATAATGAAAATAAAAATTGATCATGGGAGTAAAACTGATTGCGACAATATTGTTGACAATAGATAATAATAATAATAATAATATTGTTAACAAGTGATAGCGAAAATATGGTTACTAATTAATAATAATAATATTGGTAACAATGGATATAATAATAAAAATTGATAATGAGAATAAAAACTAATTCTGGCAATATTGTTAACCATTGATAATGATAATATTGTTAAAATTGACCATGAGAATAAAAATTGATAATCAGAATAAAAATTGGGTTTGGGTTTGGGTTTGGTTTTATGGCATATCAACCATTATAGGTTATTTAATGCCAAATCCTCTTTATATATACATATTAAGTATATATCATTTGTTTTGGTTTGGTTTTATGGCATATCAACCAATATAGGTTATTTAATGCCAAATCCTCTTTATATATACATATTAAGTATATATCATTTGGTTTGGTTTGGTTTTATGGCAATCAACCATTGTAGGTTATTTAATGCCAAATCCATTTTTATACATACAAAAATTTCTTTTTCAAATAATTCAGTTAAGCAAAAGTACAGTACCCAATGAAAATTAATAGTGGGAATATTGTTAACAATGGAAATGCAGAACGTATAATTTGAACCACCACAAGAGGGATACGACATAAGGTTATCTTTAAGCAGGGTCCTGCTTGTTTGAATTAAGACTTTTACTTCTGACTTCTTGCCTGACCAAAAGTAAACATCCCAGTTTGCACTAATATTTACGTATAACAAGGAGAATATGTAATCTCGTCTAGGATTTGAACGGTCCAGTAACCACCCGTAGAGTAATATCTAGAATGCAGGACTGCGGGCTCAAAGTAAGCGAGTTCGAACTCTGATCAGGCTATTACGTTCACTTTAGGACAAATACAGTCGGGAAAGTTATAAAGCCCTTGTTAAGGGAGACTAAACGGTGTGGTCTCCCTTGTCACAGTGTTTTGGGAACTCTTCCACTTTACGAGTCCATTTTGGTTACGTAGTAAGGTGAACTGGGGAATTCGCCTTTTTCACGAACAGATATTAAATAACCCACAAAGATTAATAGGTCATAAAACAAAGAAAACAAATCAAACCTCTTGCAGAAAATGTTGATAGTGCTTCTGAATAAATTTCATTTGCTGTCGTCCCTTATCGAGAAAGAAGGAACAGTTTTTGTAGGGGGATCCTTCTCTTAAACCATACATTCCATAACCGTTATGTCTATACGTATATCTTCCCGTAACCTCTACACCTGAGCAGAATGCGACACAAGGTCGCTTGTTTTAAGCAGCTTTTTCTGGTGTAAATTCAGGGTTTTCTTTCTTCTAAACCAAGATTAAAGAGTACAGCCTGCCCTACTATTTACCTATAGCTTGAGGGAGCATAGTTGGATACATACCTTTCCCAAGAGTATTATCACTAAGAGAAATTTAAACAGCTTCGTCCAGGTTTCGAACGTCGCTCCCTTGACGATTGCTCCGAATATAATAATATCCATATATATGACCAGAAATAGCAATTTTGACTGTGATAACCTCTATTAAACTCGGAGGTCAGCACCACTTATCCAATGTTCAATCTCACATTCTTCTTATAGACCAATCTTTAGTCCCCAAGGTTCAACAATTTTGCCACCCATTAGACACACAGAATCAAGCAATCGTTGGTTTTATTAGAATATGTTTCCACTACAGAATAAAGATTTTCATTGATTCACTGATTTTGCTGGGGCCATAAATTACACAGACTGCATCTCTGCATAGAGGGAAGACTCACCCTTCCACGAGAGTCCTAGATATGACACAAAACAACCTGATGGTGAGGCTCCAGTAATGCAGGAGCTTTGGAAAATGCGGAGAACCTCTTCATTGCCATTGCTCCCAGGTTTACTTTGACCCGGATTGGTTGCACCTGATTGGGTCTATGGGTCAGATAGAAGTGTTTGACATTTAAACTGCGTACTTATACTAAATTGAATTGTTTGAAATAGAACTGATTGAACATCTAACTGTATGTAAACAAATGACTGATATTAAATTGTGGCTGTTATATAGCAATACTTTAGTTGTGTACAAACAAATTTCTTTTGGTAAATAGAATTATTCATATTAGATAGCAATACTTGAAACCATTTGACTGTGTACAAAAAGAGTGCTCAGGCTCGTTTAAAAACGTTATTAACGAAATGTTTTTTACAAATCATACATTTAATATATATATATTAAGAGTATTGTGCATTAAGTGACTTATAATGGTTTATCTGCCAGAAAACACGATAAAAATTAATTCTATATATTTGATATATATGTATGAAGAGGATTTGGCATTTAATAATCCACAATGGTTAATATGCCATAAAACCAAACCAAACCATACGTAATTTTAACGACTTCTCTCATCCCGTCGCGTTCACTACACGTTTATATTGATATTTTTGATGCTAAGCCTTTTTAAGGTTTTTTTTTTTTTTGCACACGGTCCTATAGAATCTTTATATATCTACAGATGGAACCTTAACAGGTACTGCCACTCTGCATCAGAATAGGAAATTTTGAAGGTAAACTAGACAACTCTTAAGTCCATCGGGTTCTTGTTAAAACAGCAGTCCATGATGATATGGATTTTTCTATTTAGGAATGAGTAGATATCATGATTAACTTTTCGTAGCTTTTTTTTGTAATATCAAGAATTTGTATTTAGAAATGACGTTCTGCATAAATACAGGCCCAACACAATGAGAACCCAAGGTGGAATAACTTACTTTATTCTCTGAGAGCATTTCATGTGTATTGCTCTATTTAAAATCTCGCTAAGACCAGTGGCTTTTGCTTGGTTCCGATTATATACATAGTAATTTCACCGGCCGTAGTCGAAGCCGACCCGAGGGTTTCCTTTTCAATAGCTTCAACATTGAAGTGTAGGGTGGATACTACTCCTTTCCCTGGATTGATCCACTTACCTTTGATCTGTACCTTGTGATACTGAGTGTTTACCAAGGAGGCATCAAGTACCATTTTTTAGTCCTAGATATGACTCGACCTGGGATTGAAAGTGGGTTTCCCGGACCATTGGCGAACACTCTACCACTGTGCCAAGAAGCCGGTATAAATATATACATATAAGCATAATGAGATTTTTCGTATTATAGGGATTTCTTTTCATGTTTCCAGTATAAAAAAATCCCTGGGAGATGAAGTAGATCATGTCGTCTTTCGCAAAAGTGAGAATGATAAAGATGAAACGTCCAAAAAGATGTTTCTCGTGATAAAAATCATTACTTCAAAGAGAATTAATTACACCTGCCTTGAAGCTAAACGTTTTGCTTTTTTATTTTTGTGTTTTTAACACTGACGACCTCTTTCATTCTTTAGAATTTCAGATAATGCAAGAAAACAATGAGATTGGCTGGATTGAGAGAAATTTCATTTCAAGAGAAGCAAATGTTGTTGTAGAAATATATAAAACCCTAATAAGACATGATGCTGAATATTGTACTCAAATCTGAACATCAGGGTCGAGACATAGAAATTGAAGTGTAATATTGATATTTTAGAAGAGAGATAAAGATAATTTAAAGAAAGAAAATGATTATTTTCAAGGAGAGATTAGAGAAAATAGGATAATCTATTTTATAAAAAAAGAATAAAAGTTTATCTTATCAAAAATGTTAAAATGATTAATGGAATTCCTGGTTGTTGGAGATTTTTTTTCACTGATTCTTTCTTATCGAACTGGAAATGTGCTGTCAAGGAACATTTCATGAACAAAGTCTTCTAAAACAATTGGATTTTATTTCCTAATAGAGTATTATATTTTTGGAATAATCAGCTATAATGTAAAAAGATGTTAAAATTACATTGGATGGTTTCTGAAAAAAATAATGAAGAATTTACGAGGGCATTTTAATAAACTGTCGGATGAGAATTAATAGTGTATATATTCTGTGCAAAGATTTTAAAGGTTGATGTCAGAAAATTGTTGAAAAAAAACAGAGATGCTCAAAGGCATAACAAATTAATAAATAAATAAATGAATAAATAAAGAATAATAATAATAATAATAGATTCAGAAGTGATTTAATTATTATTATTATTATTATTATTATTATTATTATTATTATTATTTGTTTTGTTCTGATAGCAGCAGAGAACAACGCCATAAGGACTAACTATGTCAAAGCAAAAATAGACAAGACACCACAAAATAGCAGATGCAGGTCATGTGGTGAGTGAGATGAAACGATCAATCAAATAATAAGGGAATGCAGTAAGTCAACGCATAAAGGTAATCTACTGGGAATTGTGCAAGAAGTTTAAATTTGACGATACGAACAAAAGGGATATATACTCAAACCAGATTCTGTCCCGGAAAATGAAATACAGAAACTTATTTGGGATTTTGGGAAGCAAACAGATCACCTAATATCGGCCAGACGACCAGACCAAGAGAAAATCAGAAAAAAAAACAGAACATACCGAATAATGGACTATGACGTTCCGAGTGACCACAGGGTAAAACTGAAAGAAAACGAAAAGAAAGATAAGTACCTGGACTTTGGAAAAGAATTGGAAAAAAAAACTATGGAACATGAACATGACAATGATATCATTTGTAATTGGTGAGCTTGATACAGTCACCAAAAGGTTGGTAAAGGGATTGGAGGACTTGGAAATAAGAAGTCGAATGGAGACCATCCTAACTACGACATTATTAAGATCAGCCCGAATTCCAAGAAGAGTCCTGGAGACTTGAGACTTGCTGTCACTCAAACTCCAGTGAGAAACCATCAGTCAACGCTGGCGTGCAAGACTCTCAAATGAGTAAAATAATTAGAGGAAGAAAAAGAAGAAGTTGATCCATTGGAAAGTGTGCAAAAATTTGAAATTTAACAATGCTACCAAATGGTATATGTACTACCCAGAATCCATAAGAGTGGACCTGATAGCAATGGTAATAAAGGGTTACTCTACTCTCGCCAGATCTCAAGAAGCAGAGCCTCACCACCAGACGCAGTTTAGTGTCATACACAGGACGTTAATTTGATTAAAGTTAGAGAAGATATTTAGTCAAGTCTCTATTTAACAAGGTCCATTATAAGCATAAATATATCCGTTATACCCTAACACTGAATAAACAGAAGGAAAGACAAGGTATTCTCATTTACACACACAAAAACATTTTATATATATACATGATAAACATAGTAAAGTATCAAAAAGCATATACAAACGTTTTCAAATAGAGGGAATATGTGAATATTGTTCAATGCTCAAGCAGTATTTGAAAAGATTACAAAAACAGAAAATGGCTTACTTGAGATTGAAAGGCTGTAAAATTCTCATAGGCATGCTATCTTCACTGTAAAATGTCGAGGCCAGAGATAGCATCTCAATGGTCGGTCCACACAACATTGGCATAAATGGGTGAAAAAGTTTTTCGAGGATTACCTTAGGGATACATTAACCAAGGGAAGTAATTATTCATTCTCCCTGCACTATCAAAATATCCATGCATTTGAGCCCACTTTAAAAACAACACTTCTGTTCTGGGATTTTTGGTTCTTTGTATCTTTGAGCACTACCACTTAGCCCGATCACTCAGTTTGCCCCTGTTTCAAGTCAATTTATTGTGTCATGGGCTTCACAGAAGATGAATGCGTAGGCGTGGTAATTTTCTAGTACGTTGAGTGTTTGCCAATTGCCCAGCAGACAAGGGTCCAATCCCTGGTCGAGTCATACCTAAGACTCAAAAAATAGTGTTTGGTGTCGTTTTGCTTAACACTCAGCATTATAAGGCAAGGATCTAGGATAAATGGAGTAATCCAAGAAAGGAATAGCATCCTCCTTTTCATCTCAGCGAAGTAGCTTTTGAAAAGCTCTCGACTTCTGTCATCTATTTTATGTCGTCAACATTGACTCTAGTGAGACGGCTAAATTTATCTACGAATGGCTTGACTGCGTTGACATTCCCTGCATTTTAGTGGGCGCCTCATACATCAAACAACAAACCTGAACCCCCTTTTTATGTGGGAGCTTATGCTGGCTTGAGTAATGGCTTTCTGAAGTCGACCTCATCTATCACAGTCGTTGCCGACCCTCTGTGTGTGTTAACATCAAAGGCGTCTGGGAGAGAAGCAAGTTGACATTACCAACAATTGTTTCATTTAGTGTCCTGAATATGAGACTTAAATGTATCCAGTAATCAGGCTCTTGTACCATTACTCTTAGGTTCCAATTGGACCACGTACTGAAGGGGGCTCCGACCTTGAATGTAATTTCCTCTCATCTCGTCAAATATACACAACAATATATTCTAATACATATGTTTCCAGTTGGCTTCCGCACCTTCTAAAGCCAGATCAGTCAGGTCTACTGAAATCCTGAGTAGTAATACTAATTGTTTTGTAGCTAAATTTTGAGTTCGTAGTTGCGGGTTTCTGATTTGTAAAAGTAAAAGCGAGTAGACCTTGTTTTGCATTAACGTGTCAACTCAGGTCATAATAAGATTGACAAGAATGTTTTAGAATCATCTGTACTCAAAATATCTTAAGATAAACAAGTAGATAGATATCAGTTGATATTTAGCAATGACGTGTCATTAAAAGTTTTAAGGATTTCGTGTGATTAAAACATTAGTTGAAGAATAATTTGAAAATAATAAATAAGAAAGAGTTTTCGAAGATACAGGCAGTGAGAGAGGGGGCAGACTGAGAGCAGACCCCAGACCAGGCTGACGGTTGACGACGAAAAGCGCCCGATGGTGGTAGAGATCGGCCGATGGCGCGCGTGCACAGAAAGCGGCGGTGCAAGAATAAAATGACTAGGTCTCTGTCTACACTCACATCTTGCATGGCTTTTAGTATCTGTCTATCCAAAATCAGCTGATGCGTTTCATTACCTATCTTACTCATTTTTACCAACTAATGTAAATGATGCTGTCCTAAATAAACTTTCTTATCCTGAAAGCAATGGAATCATTTTGTATTGTGATGTGTGACAGCTTTCGACTTGTCACCGGTAACTTTGCAAAATGGTCTTGAACAATATTTATTCAGTGGCTCTTAAACTGTTGATATTACAACTAAATATGATGAACTTATATGTTTAAAAAAAATTTGAAAGCACATTTTGTGCCAGGGTACCTCAGATAGTATAATTGTTAGCAAGCTAGATGTGCAAACCTTCACGAGTGAGTTCAGTTCTCATTGGGCGCCCCCTTCATACGACCTTGTACGACATCTAAGCAAAAAGCTAAGTTTACTTTAAATACACGCCTTACAATTACAATTCGGCGCAGGATGGTGTCATCAGTAATGTGTTTTGCTTGTGTCATTGGAGAATTTTGGCTCTTTCAAAATCATACTCCCCTCACCAAACAGACCCTATCAGAGATGATTAGTCTCTGATACGCTCCTCAGTTTACGCTAAAAAAGAGAAAAGAAAAGTACTCGGGTATTTATCTATTCATTCATTTAGACGATTATAGACCTCTCAGCTTCGCATCTGATTGGTTGTTGCAAACAACCAGTCAAATGCACAGCTCTATTTTAGTAGTCTTCGAGGACATTAGCACTTTTCTAACATCTGGATTGTTCATAATTATTCATTTGTACACCTCCCGTCTTCCTGTCCAGTACGCCGCTCTCGTCGGACCGATGTGCCTGATTTTGTGAGTTACTTTTAGTAAATTACTACATATTTTGTGCTATACAACTGGTGGCCGTAATTTTTAATCTGATAACAGAAAAAAAAAACAACAAGTTTTGACATTTTGTAAAACCAACAAATCAACAAACAAACTTTTATTTTGCACAGGATCTTTATTGCTAATTCTTTGAATT